>CM047871.1:29158455-29177255 GCA_026212405.1 Petrea volubilis
TTGTTCTTTCTCTTTATACTTTGTGTTGGTGGGCAAGAAGTGATTGTTGTAATATTTTGTTAATTTACAAGGATTGTTGTTTATTTTTTTTGTGTACAGGGCTCTGTATAATCTTATTTCTTTAGAGTTTTTATGTGCCTGTGTGGCATTAGGTTGGTGTATGATCTATGTTTTGTTCCAAATTGTTTTGGTTTGGGTAAGAGTATCTGTGCTTGGAGATTTAGATAGATCGGTTTTATTTTTATCTATGTGGCTTCTTATATTTTCCTTTTCCTTGTTGTGTATATATAGTTTACTTGATAAATAAGCCATTCTAGTGGATTATTGTGATGTTTAATATCAATTAGGCGGTGATGTATTGTTGTTTGTCCTGTTGAGCCATGTTTTTTCTATTTATGTAAGATATTAACTAGTTTTTTTTCTTTATTTTTGGCCATAGGGTGTTGTTAGGTAATTGTTGTATTACTGTTCTATTGATATAATTTTTATCGGACTTGTTAGGGGTGTTTTTTTCTATTTAACATTATGCTCAATACAAAATAGATTTGCACTTCGTTTAGCTTGTTTTGTCCTTCTTTGATGTCTATTCTCGCCAAGTGATTTGATAATTTTGATATCGGCTAGTGATGTTTCTCTCTTCAAACATAATGCATATCTTTTTCCAAATTTTCTTTATCGACCAAAGGTACATCCACGCATTGGGTGGTCTTGTGTGCAACAAATGTAGTTTTAAACTATTGTTGTATTTATCAAGATGTTAAATGTGTCGGTTATAGTTGTTATATGGAGGTACATTTGCTAAAACAATGGAGGTGCAATTATTGTATTGGTTGTATGATTGCACAATACTTCGGGCTACGAGATGAGATCCTTGCATATTGTATATCTATTGCAAATTTCATCGAAGTTTGTTTTCACTCTATGGAGGGTATATATATCTTCTCTTGTTTGCGTATATCTTATAATAAAAATCCATGCTCTTTCTTCCGCTGCTTTGTGCCTGGATGTTGGTTAGTTGATTGTTAAGTCAATAAATCTTTGACACATTTTAAATAGTTTTTGTTCGAGAGAGGTTTGAGAAATATTTTTTCTGTTAAATAGTTTTAAACTATTATTGTACTTATCATGATGTTATGTGTGTGAGTTGATAATTGTGACCTGAAGATATTTTCACCAAAACAATGGTGGTATTCTATTGCAGATTTCATCAAAGTTTGTTTTCACTCGAAGGAAGGTGTATATGTCTTCTCTTTTTGGTATATGTCTTATATTAAACATCCATGTTCGTTCTTTTCGTTGCTTTGTATTGGATGTTGCTAGTTGATTGTTGAGTCATTAAACTTTAGCACATTTTAAATAGTTTTTATGTGATCAGTGAGAGTTCTAGCATCTCAGAAAAAAAAAAAAAAGGAGAAGGGAAATTTCTAGCCAACACAAAAAGAAAGGCTATATCCCCTCTTAACAGAAAGGCCCATCAAGCCACTTCCTTTCAAACTGCTATTGTCTTCCTCCCCATCTTATAGATGTTTATTTGTGATTGGTGTGTTAGGCGTGGTGTATCAAAGGTTTAAGCACGAGTAATGGGTGAAATGTATTTAGGGCTGTTTATAGGGAATTATGGTGATTATTGGCTAACTTGCTGTATGTTGGGGGATGGTATCAATTAATATTGTGTGCTAGAGTATTTGTGTGGTTTTGTGACATTATATAATGATCACAGTTACTATATGGGTTGTGTCATATCCCTCCAATTAAAATTTCAAGTGACTCATTCATTGTTGAACGCTATGGTGTGAGGAAACAGGTGTTTGGGTATGGATAGTCAAAATGGATGTTTTCTTTTAGCTCTACAATTTATCTGTCGATTTTAATTACCATCTGACTTTGTGATCAAATAACTGTTAGGGCATCAGTTCACGTGCTCTTTGTAGCTTTTTTGAATGTCTATTGCACAAAGTAATGGTATTCATTAAATGAATTTATTAAAATGGCAATGTACAACTTTTATTTGTGACTATATAATGAAATTTATATACAAAATTATGCGGTTTCGGTCGGCACAATATGCAAGTTAGAGAGGGCATAGGAGTTTAGATGGTATTTGAGTAGAGGGAAAATGTTAGATGTTATGAAAAGATCAAACATATCTAATTATATATAGCTAATTTTTTCTTTTGATTGAGTTTTTGATTAATTATATAAATAATTTTTTTGGTTCTAATATTATGCATATATCGCACAAAATTTATATTACATTATCTGAATTGCATCGTTGTCAGTGGGTGACAGATGTCTAAATATCTATATATATAGATACATGTACACGTTTATAGAAATTGGTGATCTGGAATGCATTATTGTCAATGGTGACATATTCGAGTTCGATATTGTTAAAAAAGAGCCAGCCATCTATAATTTGACTGGTAACAGGTAGTCAGTTCCTCCGTCAGGCGTACGGGATATTTGAAAAGTGCTCTAGCATTGCTAGCAGCAGGCACACAGATACCACGTGCAAAGGAAGTGATATGCGCAATGTGCTCTCCTAACCACACGGTGACCGTGTGCCCCCATATACATGTACGGTGAATTGGTCTTGCGTATGCGTACATGCAGGACAACACACTATCTTGGCACTGTGCACACATGAGACCACGCCCGAGCCTAGTTATCAGCCTTTATGATGATTGGTTTGGGCAATCAAGAGTAGCATGTAAATTAAACAACCGGATGAAGGTATCTTTCTACGATAAGTTGTCTTACCTAACTTAGTATCTTTTCTGCAGTAAAGTTGTAATACCTAACTTAGTAGAATTAAAACGTCTTGTGGTACAGAACCGTCCTGGAAACTCCAACACACTACGGGGTATGTAGCGTAAGACCCTCCTAATTGGGGTAAAAATTAGGGCTTGATCAAACTGCTGTTAGAATTTCCAAAGTCTGTTGGCATGTTTTACATGGATTTATGTGATTCAAATGTGCTAATGTTCACTGTATATCTATGCATATATTTTGGTCCACTGATGTTGCGCTTGTTTTGTTCTTGTAAGGGAGATTAGTCGTTCCTAAGCGAAGTGTTGTTCACACCACTATGGCTGATATTTTGCAGAACTTAGCTTAAGAGGGATGAAGACATCTACCTACTTCTTGGGGTGGTTGTAACAAAGATTTGAAAAAACTTTTATTTACTCTTATCTTTTGTAATTCTGCTTTTTCGCTTCCACTGAAAACTTGGATGTAATAGATCATATAATCTAGTTTAATTCCTATATTAAGTTATTGATTGGGCTTGCGATCCTATGTAATATTGAAATGATGTTTTAAACTATTTTAGGTTTAGTTCAATGTTCTATAATACTGACGGGTCACTGACTCTAAGACCCTCTGGACGTAGGGGCAGTGCCGACTGGATTGACGCTGCATCGGGGGCATGGGGCAGGATAGTTTTATTGATATTAGAGCACTAGGTTTTCATCAATAGACTAAGATAGATAACGATTTTCCATTATAAACTTCAAGAGTTGATTCTTTGAAAGGAATTAATAACATAGCAAGAATATAGGGCTATCCATGTATGCAAACCTTAAACTTTTGTAAGCTTGATTATTTCTTAGCACATTTCTTCTTACGTAGCATGTTTACTCATGTATGCAAACCTTAGACTTTTGTAAGCTAGATTATTTTCTTAGACAATTTTCTTTTACCTATGCATGTTTACTCTTACTCGACATCACCTGTGATGCCATTTCTTAGCATTCGTGTAGACCAGGGACTAGAGAATGAAGACAAAGACCTGGTGCTGTGCAGGATTCACTACTAAAAAATGGGGCTTTTCTAACCAATTTTACGGTCACTAAATAAGGAAAATCGGTCACCAAATGTGGTTATGACTGTTTGGTGATCGAATATGTTGGTCAGACGAATCTTTCTTTCTACCATACTATCTATCTCTTAGTCTGTAAAGTTGTAATCTAGAATAAGCTAAAGGCTACAATTTTTTCTGTGATTGAAACAACTTAGTGACTAAAACACCAGTCACAACATAAGTCACATTTTTTAAATTTCAGTCACAATTTTTTGGTGATAATAACACAGTTTATAGTCCATCGATCACAATTACTGACCAACTTGTCAGTCACTAACGCCAGTCACTAACTTGTGACCCATTTGTCGGGTCACAACTTAACACCACTCACTAATGTTCAGTCACTACTTTTTAACAATTTTTTAGCCATAACCCAGTGATCAAACAATCGGTCACCAATATCCAGTCACTAAATTCTAACAAATTCAGTTACTAAATTCTGCCAAACCTGGTGCTGGACTACCGCTGCCCATTACTTAATCTGCCGCCACCCCACCTAAAAGCTCTACCTAATCCCCCGCCTTACCCGTTGCCGAATTGCAACTGCCCGGTCACCACCGCCGATGCCGCTTGAGAGCTCCACCTGACACCTGCCGCTTGACCGACGCCAGACTGCCATTGCCTGAGAGCTCCACTTGACCCCGACACCAGACCGTTGTTGTAGCTGCCCACCCACTGCTGCCTGGGGCTACCCGATCACCACTACTGCCTGGTCACCACTGCTGTCGCCTAGGAGCTCCACCTGACCCCGCCGCCCGGTCACCGCCGTCCCGCCTGAGAGCTCGACCTGACCCTGCTGCCTCTCCGGCCGCCGTCACGGTCGCTCCACCCCCTTCTGAATAGTATCTCCAAAATGTGCAAATTTTTGTAGTTAAGGGGATTCACAAACTTATGACTCCAAGGTTGGATGACCAACCTTCACCACCAAGTTATTGCACCTAGTTGTGTTGTAGTTTGTTTTGTTTTGTACTTATTATATATTTGTTTGATTATTCATATTTTAATTTATTAATTAATTTTAATTTGTTTTTTATAATTTGGAGATATTTATTTTTTGTAATTTATTCTTAATTTTTGAAATTTATTTTGATTGTAATTTATTTTTATTAATATTCGTATGAGGCTTTTAAATACTTATGTCTGCTAATAGCATTTCGACCAAACTATTTTTTTCATACATCTTTTAAAAGTTGAATTTGTTTGTATTTTTTTATTAATTTTGATGATACTTGAATTTTGGAAAAAAAATGTGTTATAATGGCATACATTGCGTGTACATGTAATAGTTTAGCATTCTTCTTTCAATTTTAAGAATTTCAAAATTCTTTTGTACACGTATTTGCATATACTTATTTTGTTAACTTATTTTAATTTTTTAGTATATTATTTATTATTTTATAATTTTCATAAATTTAATAAATATATTATAAATAATAAGAAGATAGTATAAATAATAATAGTTAATAAAGATATGTATTTACATATAAAATTAGCAAAAAAAGAATTTTATAAAAAAAAAATTATTTTTTTTATCCAAATGAGGTTCAACCTTGGACCAATAAATTAAATATATACACACACACACACACACACACACACACACACACTACATATTAAGTAAGACACCCCTTTTATTTTATAATTTTCATAAATTTAATAAATAATATAAATAATTAAAAGATAGTATAAATAACAATAGTTAATAAGATATGTATTTACATATAGAATTAGCTAAAAAAGAATTTTAAAATATAAAATTATTTTTTCATCCAAATGGGGTTCAACTTTGGACCGATAAATTAAATATACATATATATACACTATATATTAAGTAAGACCCCCCTTTTATTTTATAATTTTCATAAATTTAATAAATATATTATAAATAATAAGAATATAGTATAAATAATAACAGTTAATAAAGATATGTATTTAAATATAAAATTAGCAAAAAAAGAATTTTAAAAAAACAAAATTATTTTTTTATCCAAATGGGGTTCAAACCTTGGACCAATAAATTAAGTATATATACACTATGTATTAACTAAGACCCTCTTTTATTTTATAATTTTTCATAAATTTAATATATATTTATTATAAATAATTAAAAGATAGTATAAATAATAATAGTTAATAAACGTATGTATTTACATATAGAATTTAGCAAAAAAAAAAAAAAAGGAATTTTAAAGGAAAAAAACAATTTTTAAAAAGTAAAATTAAATTTGCATCCAAATGGGGTTGAACCTTGGACCTCTATCTTGTAATAGAAATACTCTACCATCAAACTATATAACAACATGTTTTAACTTGAGCGTTGGTCGCACAAATGTGGCCGAAAATGGAAAATTAGCGTTGAATGGGATTGACCCTACTTACATGTTAATAAAGAGTTTGGATTGGGTGGGAAACACACTATTTTTTATAATTATCCATGTATGAAAATTTAGGTTGTCAGATTCTAAGTAAAAAAATATTTTATTTTATTTTATTTTTATTTTAGTATTTAATGAAATTTGAGATAATTAAGATAAAAATTGTAAACTACAATTTATTTCAATTTGAAAATTTATACATGGTATTCTAATTTTATGAACATGATCATAAATATCATTAATTTGACATATTTTTAATTTATTTCATTAATAAAATTTATTTCTTTATTTATTACCATTCCTACTTTTTACGTAAATCATATTTTTTCCAAAAAATATTTTTATCTTCCTAAAAAGATTATTTTTAACTTTCTTACAACTTTTCAATTAGAGAACTAAATATTATTCTTATGTAATTAAAATATACTCACAAACTCAAAAGGTACTTTGTCTTGTACCAAATTTGTGTGAGCACTACTTCCTTTTGTCATTTTTCCTTGACTTTTTTTCTTTTTCTTTTTTTTTTTTGTGATTTTGAATCACGTGTTTCTATTGAACCATTAATATATTACTATTGAAAGAACTTATGAATTTATAAATTATTAAGTTGTAGGATGCTTGAGAATATCAAATTAAATATATAGTATACCATCAATTATATTGAGAAATTCATTTTAATGAATAAATTTCCAATATATATCCATAGCACCAATTTAAGAAAATTTAGTTCAATAGCAATTATTCACAATAATTCAAAAAATTAGAAAACAATTAGGTCTTATGCTTTCTATATAAATGACTATTTATCAAATTGAAATTATAGCGGAATAGAGTATTTAATTTATTAATTTCCCACGTACGAATTATGAGTATGTATCAATGTATTAAAAAGTTTTTTTTTCAAATATTTCTTTTCATTTATAGTTTTTTACTATTGAATAAAGTAATTTCGAATTATGTTGATTGAATAAAGATAAATAATGTGAGTGATTAGCGATTGCAATAAATTTGTAACAACTTTGGGAGTAGATATTTGTCACAAATGTTGACTACGGACTTGTGAACAAATTGTTGACAGATCCGTGACCTGCTGCTTATCGTGACTGACCTGTGACTATGCTATTGGTCACAAAATATGACGATATGGTGATGGATTAAAATTTGACAAATTTGTGATGTATTTGTGACCAACGTATTTTGACCAAGCTGTGATGACATAATCAGTCACCATAAGTAACTGATTAGTGACTGACACAAGCTTGTGACTGATGAGTGACCGACATCAATCATGATGATTTTTTTATGACGGTTTAGTGAGTGAATCAATGTTCACATGACATAGTGACAAATTAGTGACTGAAAATACTTCAGTCACAGTATCGGTCACTAACCAGTCACTATTCCATCAATAAATATTATCCAAATTTTTAGGATTAATCAATCACTAATCAATCACAAAATTGTAACTAGATATGACTAAAATGGTCGTTCACTGAAATTCAGTCACTAAAGACCTGTTTTCCTGCAACGATTGGCCTTCTTTACCCATGGGCGAGCTTAATAGGGTAATGGTTAAGAACTAACTTTAACATATGAAAGGAAGAGTTGAAGGAACATTTGAAGGAGATACCTCGAGCATATGCATGCTGATGTAGCCAATATCTCCTATTACCACCATGAAGAGCCAAAGAAGAAAAAGGACTTAGAGGCAAAGCCTAGAGAGGCAGTAATGATGGGGTTGGACTTGAGTGCAATTATAATGAGCTGCTCAAAGAGTTCAAGGCCGAGAGACACCAAAGGGAATGTAAAGATGTGTAGAGTATTATTCACCTATTAGAAGTGACCCCAACTAGGCTTTTCATGTGTTGTAT
Source organism: Petrea volubilis (assembly GCA_026212405.1). Taxonomy (NCBI): domain Eukaryota; kingdom Viridiplantae; phylum Streptophyta; class Magnoliopsida; order Lamiales; family Verbenaceae; genus Petrea; species Petrea volubilis. The sequence continues at coordinate 29,166,564 of CM047871.1, forward strand.
TTAAGATTTTGGAATGAAACTTTGGTTTTGCTTAGACACCATTGAGATTATAGTCAGATAGGGTCCTTTATAGTACATGAGTTAGGATTGCCATGATTAATAGTGCTTACGTTGTGAAACTTTATTATGAAATGAATAAAAAGTTGATTATTTTTTAAAGAATTTGGTGTCAGGGCTGATTACATGGTACCTTTGAAACCAAGAACAAACCAATTCTTAGTACTGAGTATCTTTGTTCCCTTTAGTCAAGAAATGGCACATAATACAAGATAGGATATTTTTGTTCCTTCAATATGCCGCCAATGCAGAGAAGCAAAATGCTCGTGCAACAAATCCTCCACAAGGTCCTCCACCAGTACCGCAAGAGCGATTTTGCAAGGAGGATCTTATCATTGTTGCTACAGTAGTTGCTCAAGCCATGCATGCTCACCAACCAAAATTGGTACCCAACACAAACTCACTTGCCAACACAACCACAGGCAATAAGTAGCACTACCAAACTCAACATCAAGCCCACATCATTATGTTCAAAAGTTCCTATGATCCGTATGGGGCCCAAAATTGATTAAAAGAGATGGAGTGTAATTTAAAACTAATAGAAGTACCCTAAAAGGTATGGACCAAAGTGGTATACCATTTATAGTAGTGAACTACAAAATGTTGGGAAGGCATTTCCCCATCTCTCTTTGAGGCTAGACCGATCACTTGTATGCATTTTAGACACACATTTTTGAATTATTATTTTCAACTACTATAAGACTCCAATTTAGTGCAACAATCGGATGCATCACACGTTTACAAAAGGGTTGAAAAGTTGTATCTAGTCAGCTTTGGTTGTATATCAAGTGGGGAGTTTTAACAATCTCCATGGAGTCGCTATCTAAGCTGAAGTGGATATTCGGCGGAGGGATGAGGAAAATAAATTGAAATGTCGCATGAATGAAGTGAATATGCCTTAAGGCAATAAAAGGAGGCCACTTTTTAGCTAGACCAAATGGAAGCTAACATAAGGCAACCAAGCAACCGTCCAACAAGCAATTTGTAAGTATTGCCACTGGAAACATGATGGGGAATGCCACTGGAGGAATAGAGTATGCTTCCAATGTGGCCATCTGGGCTATAAGAATTTGCGTCTATTCTCCTTGTTCATATTGTTACCAGAATTATTTAGGTGCTTAAAATTCCCTACGGTTCAATCTAGAGGCGAGCTCAAAGTAAGCTGCAAATTAGACGTAGAAACCGTTTCAGCAATCTAGCAAGCAGCTAGCCATTTTTGAACCTCTATCTCTCACTCGTTACTTATCCAAATTAGCATACGTTATACCGTTACAAATCATTCAATATGCACTTTTGATATGTGTTTAGTTTTGACTAAAAATTATGTTTCCAAGATTGTTAGAGAGCATCGAACATGGTTGCTCTATTTAGGGTTACCAAAAGTTTGATACGAGTATCTTACTTCGAACTCTCATTACTCTCTCATCTCTTACAAAATATGACAAACTTTATGTCCCAAAAAAGCCTGAAGAGCATACTTTTAAATGGTAGTAGAAGTAGATCTAGAAATGTTTTGTTATGATTGTGAGCTGTATACATATATATATGTATCAATTGCATCTTTTAGATTGTGAGCTATATCTGTTTCGTTCGGTTATGACACTACTAGAAAAAAGGCATTTAGCCACGGATTTTAGCCACGGATTTGGCAAAAAATCCGTGGCCAAGGGAATCAGCCACGGCTTAGCCACGGATTAGCCACGGATTTTTTCCGTGGCTAAAAGTGGCGTGGCTAACCAGGGCCACGGCTTGTTAGCCACGGCTGCGGTTAGCCACGGCTTAGCCACGGCCGAACCGTGGCTATTAGCCACGGGCCAACCGTGGCCAACGCTGGCCACCCAAACTGTCAACGGGGCCTGGCCGTGGCTAAGGGCCACGGCTTAGCCACGGTCAAGCCGTGGCCACGCCGTGGCACTTAGCCACGGTCAAGCCGTGGCCCTTGGCCACAGTCTAGCCGCGGCCCGTAGCCACGGTGTAGCCGTGGCCCTTAGCCACGGTCTTGCCGTGGCCGAGCCGTGGCATTTAGCCACGGTCGTGCCGTGGCCAAGCCGTGGCATTTAGCCACGGTCAAGCCGTGGCCCTTAGCCACGGTACTTAGCCACGGTAAAGCCGTGGCCCTTAGCCACGGCACTTAGCCACGGTGGGGTGGTGGCCAAGCCGTGGCCACGCCGTGGCCCTTAGCCACGGCTCTGCCGTGGCCACGCCGTGGCCCTTAGCCACGGCTCTGTGGTGGCTAATCCGTGGCTAATTCAGCCAGAAAATAATAAATTCGATTTGTTTTCGTTCCGAACCAGCCTGCAATCAAAAAACCCAAACATTCCAATGTATCCAATCAAGATGACGATCACAGATCGTCCAATACCAAATGCATCATCAAATTAAACAGTAAAATAACGATCACGGATCGTCCAACACCAAATGCATCATCAAATAAAAACCAAAATAACGATCATCCAACAAACACCAAATATTTCGTTGACTAAAATGTAGAAAGATTCAAATCCGTGCTAATAGTAGTTAGAGAGTACAAGTTATTAACAAATCAAGACGTGTCAATGTCTAAAAAGGTCCAACATCATCATCATCATCATTATCATTGTGCTCGTCATCACGTATGTAATTTGGAGGAGTGTGTCTAGAGTGTCCTCCTGATGAAGTCCTACGAGAACCCCTCTGTTGGGAGGGGGTGGACTGTACATGTACATGAGGTGAACCAGCTGACGGGTGTGGCTGATTAGGCGAAGAGGCGACTGCTCCTTGGGTCAAAAGTTGAATGCTCTGAAGCACGGCATTGAGGGTCTGCTTCACCTCAGTTAATTCAGATGATTGTCTCTCCTCGAACCTGTCGAGCCTTCGCCTCAACTCAATCGTACCCGGATCCTCCCATTTCGGAGGATAAGTCTGGGAGCTCAAACTTCCCGTACTAGGTGATCCACCTGGCACGCCGTACCACCGACCCTTATTCGGTTTAGCCACAGTCTCCTTCCACACCTATGAATCCGTGAATATAATTAGATTTAGTCATAATATATCATTAATATGTATCTATATATTATATTAAAATATGAAAAAAAATAAAAGTTATTTTGACTTACATCGAGCTTGGATGGTCGAGATAGGGGGGTGCCATCAGCAGATTGAGGAGGCGGCTGGGAATTAATTTCTTCCCACTTCTCCTTAAATGCGTTCTACGAGTTTTGAGGTTGAAACATTAGTTACAATGTCAAAAAAAACCAATTTTATAATTGAAAAATAATGAATACTCACAAATGAACGCTCCGCCCTCTGATCAGCCCATTTCATTTCCCCATTCTCATCTTTATAAGAGTAAAGATGAAGGAATGACTGATCCACGGTAGGACTATACCCCAATTGAGCTTCCTGTGATAAGACATGTAATATTTTAATACTATATAACACAATAATCACCCGTATAAGGTCAAATTGAAGTACTTATGAAATAAACATACTAACCAGCTCGTCATTATAAGTTAGGTGAGATTTGGAACCACCTTTGTGGCCGGTTATTCCCCTTCCACAAGAATCGGATGCCCGATTAGCTTTGTTCACTGCGCTCTTTTTAAGAAAATTGGGCAACCCCCATTTTGCTAGCAGCTCTTGCCAAGCGTCCTCTCCGATCCACTCCGGCCTCTTATTATTACGACGAGCCTTGTTAAGCCTATTCTTCAGGAGCTCTGATCCCTTATGCTCAAAAGTTTTCCAAATAGCGTCATGTTGGTCAGGTCGCCAATAATATACCCTCTACACAATGAAAAAACAGAGAACTTAATACATTACGAATGAAAAAAACGTAAAAGAAAATTTGTAAATGCATCAAGACTTACTTGGAATTCGCCGAACCACATGCGTCTAGTTTGTATAGGGATCTCCTTCCACCTCTCCCATGGCTCTGTATACCCGTTTGTGAAAATACGGGCGATCGTCCTCACGGTCTCCAAAGCAAGATTGAACCTAATAAATATAACTGTTATTTAAACAGCAATCAAAAAGTGAATAATTATAACTTAAAGGCAATACAAAAGCAAACTTACTCATGTCCCCGTGGATAAATAACCATCTTTCCATCAATTCTGTTATTATCGGAAGTCTCCGTCGGCATATCATCAGTAATAGGCTCATCATCATCGCTAGGGATTGGTGTCTGATGATGAGAGTCGTCATACGGCTCGTCTCGAATGTGAATGCCCGTCGTAGGGGGCATGTGGAGGCCACGGCGGTTGGAACCTCCTTCACTACTAGTGACCTTGTTCTTTCCCTTTCTAGAACCTGTCATCTGCATTCATAATAAAAACATCAAACAGCACAAACCTGTTATATTTATATTAAAAAATTCATAGCAAAAATATCACTTAAGATGAGTCTTTTCACATGACATTAAATATTTCATTCGGTCACTAAACAGCAATCATAGCAATCACACACACACATATATATATATATACATGTTTATAGCAAAGAAAAATCAAACCAAACAAAATATTCATTCATAGTAAATATTACTCATCATCATCTTCGTCTTCTTCATCTTCATTTTCTTCACCTCCGTCTTCGTCTTCGTCTTCAGCATCATCGTCATACTGAGGCATATTTTCATCATCATCCTCCTCATCTTCTTCAAACTCAGAGTTTAATTCTTCAGCCTCGACACTTTGACCCAATTCATCAACTAATATATGATCATTAGTCATGTGCTCAGTGTATAATTGATTGACCTCTTCAACAGCACCCGTAGAATCCGCAAGATTACCCATCGGTTCATTATCAATGACACCATTCACGCAGCCAGATGACTCTTGCAATGGGTCATCAGTATTATCTTGGCTCACAACTCGACTCCGTGGTCTTGTTTTGATAACAAATCGCCACTGCGATTTATCTCTTCTAGTACCGGGGTGAGGGACGTAATACACTTGAGATGCATGTTGCGCAAGGATGAAGGGATCATCTTTCGGGTATCTCTCATTTATTTTTACTTCAATAATATCATACTGGGGGTGTATCTTTATACCCCTATTCGATACCGAATCAAACCAAATACATTTGAACATCACAACCTCTTTTTGAGGCTCACCAGGATACTCTAATTTGATAACTTCCTTGAGCATACCATAAAAGTTTATACCCCCATCACTTATTACACAAACGCCAGAATTTGAGGTCTTCGTATGTGGGGTCATATCTTCTGTATGAAACATATATCCATTACAGTAGAACCTATTGAAGGTCTTGACCTTCTTCATTGGACCCCAAGCCAAATCAAGCAAATACTGATTTTCAACATTATTTTTTGGATTATGCGCCTACATATACGAATATTTTCAATCAATATATTATATGAAAGATTTTTTTTATGTATAATGGCTAAGTATTTATTATGTATAATTAATTACTCACATAGAGTTTAAACCATTCAACAAAATTATTCTCGACGGATTCCTCAATCTCTTGCTCAGTTAGGTGTGGCCAATTGTATCGAACGGCTGATCTATACATCCTACAAAGTATTGAAAATTTGTCAGTGTCATCTTAACAAATTATATATAAATTGTTAAAGATAACACTTACTCAAGTATGGGGACAACTTCTTCACAATTGATAAGTACATGTAATGCAGCTTTGCTCCACTCATCATCAGTCAAATAACGTTCCTTGCATTTTCTTCCTGACTTACCAGCTCGTTTGAATACAGACAAAGTATAATGTCGCTCATCATCAGAACAAACGTCGTCCTCATTACGACGAGGTCTTTTACTTTTGGTGTGGATGTGACTTTCAAAATAATAAGATGAAAAATACGACAACTCTTGGTTTAAGTACGCCTCACATATTGATCCTTCAACTTTTGCTCTGTTCTTCACCATTCCCTTTAAGTTATGTAAGTACCTACAAACGTAAGTTGTTTTAAGTTTTTATAATTGATAGTTTCTATTATTTCTTTTAATACATGAAATTTCAAATTCATAATTATTTAAACTACCTCTCGAAAGGATACATCCACCGGTATTGCACTGGACCACACATCGCAGCTTCAAACGGCAAATGTACAGTCAAGTGCTCCATTGAGTCAAAAAATCCAGGCGGAAAAAATGCGTTCCAATTTGCATAAAATAATAGGAATGTTACTCTCCAATTGTAATAGATTTGCCGCACTTAACTCTGTTGAGCACATTTCTTTAAAAAATTGACTTATTTCCGTTAAAGGCTTCCAAACATTAGGTGCGAGTGCATTTAGCGCCATTGGAAGCAAACGTTGCATAAAGACGTGACAGTCATGGCTCTTCATACCAAGCAGGTTTGTTCCAGATTGATCAACACAGTTTCCCAAGTTCGATGCATACCATCAGGCATCTTCAAACATTTAATCCAATCACATAATTCGCGGCGTTGTTCAATGGTTAAAGTGAAAGTGGCCTGTGGCTTCAACACTTTTCCGTTTGGAAGATACTGTAGATGTAATTCCGGACGCTTGCAATACTCCAACAAGTCAAGTCTAGCCTTCTCGTTATCTTTTGTTTTGTTTTTTACATCCATGACAGTATTATTATGTTGTCAAAAAAAATTTTCTCAATGTGCATTACATCCAAATTGTGGCGGACAATATTATCCTTCCAATAGGGCAACTCCCAAAATATGCATTGTTTGGTCCAATTGTGGTCCACACCGTAACCTGAAATTTTAGAGTGCTTGACGGGCAAATCGGTTACTTTGGGCAAGTGTTGCACGACATCCCAAGTTGTATCACCCGTCATTCGAGAGGGAGCCGTAGATCGCTCGCGTCTTCCTTTCAAAAGGCATCTTTATTATGCCTAAAAGGATGAGTCTCTGGCAAAAATCTTCTGTGGCAATCAAACCACGTTATTTTTCCACATGCTTCAATCTGAAAGATTTTGTATGGTGTATACATATTGGACATGCCAGTCTCCCGCACGTCATCCACCCCGACAACATTCCATATGCAGGAAAGTCATTAATTGTCCACATAAGGGCAGCTCTTAAACGAAAAGTTTGTCTACTCGACACATCGAACGTTTCAACCCCGTCTGACCACAATTCTTTCAACTCGTCAATTAAAGGTTGCAAATACACATCAATTCTGTCCTTTGGATTGCGCGGCCCAGGAATCAAACATGTCAAAAACATATATGGGGCAGTCATGCACATTTCGAGAGGTAAATTATAGGGGGTAATAATAACCGGCCAACAAGAATATGATTTCGAAGTTTGGTTGAAAGGATTAAATCCATCAGCACACAGTCCAAGTCTAATATTTCGCGGTTCAGCGGCAAAGTTTGGGTGTTTCTCATTGAAATGCTTCCATGCTATGCCATCCGATGGATGGCATAACGTATCAGACTTTGCTATATGCTCATGGTGCCACCTCATTTGCTCGGCTGATTTTTCAGAAGCATACAACCTTTTCAAACGTGGGATTAGTGGCATGTAGTGCATTCTTTTGTAAGGAACACGTCTATTGCTCCCCGTACGAGATGGTTTAAACCTAGGATGCTGACATAATGCACATTCATCAAAGTGAGTATATTCTTTATAATACAACACACACCCTTGCACGCAGCAATCAATTTTCAGAGATATCAGTCCCAATTTTCTCGTTAATTTTTTGGCTTCATAATAATTGTGGGAACATGATTGTCTATCGGATTTGATGTTTTTATAAGATCAGCCATTCTATCGAAGCATCCTTGTGGCATATTATAATCTGATTTCAATGTCATCATTTGAAGAGTCAGTGACAATTCCGTGTGTGACTCACATCCTGACCATACGGACGGTTTGCTGCCTCCAACAAATCATAAAATTGTTGAGCTTCGTTATTATGAGGTTGTTCAATATATGACTCATTCCAGCAGCATTTCGTTCAGAATTTTGCCCCGTCCTATTTTCATGACCACAAGTCTGTCCCATAGCATCATAGACCATATTTTCGTAATTTCTTAACCGGCGTTGTTATTGACATGATTGAACGCACTTGGACCGCACCATCAACATTCCAATTTCTAGAGCAATCTCCCCAGTGTGCAGTCCAATACCAATAATTTGGTTGAAATCCCTACTTTAAAAGATCATATTTTACATTTTTAGCACTCTTGTATTTTCCATTTTCACATATAAAACACGGACACCTAATACAATCGTTGTCAAGTTTGTATTGTGGTTGTGATGTTGCAAACTCAATAAACTGACCCAAACCCAATAAAAATTCATTCGTAAGATCTGTTCGATCGGGCAATAACCGATTGTACATCCAACTTCGACTCACACGTATATTATCCATTTTCTGTAACAAATACAATTATGTCATTTAGTCACTACTAGAACAATCACATTTAAAACTTTGCCAACAAACATATATGTAAGACAATATCAATAAAACTGTATTCATCAAAGGCATATCAACAAACAACATTAGAATCCCCACAACATATCTCATCAAATCATATTTATAAACTTACATATCTTATCAAAGCCTATCTCATCAAACATATCCCTAAATGTATATACTACCGTACAAACATGCATTTCATATTCGTAATCAAATTTTTACGAACAAACGAACCCAATATTACACTTCTCATTCACCAATATCAATGTTTCCAAAATAAAATATAACTCAATTATACATACACACATATACATTTTGAAATACATATATATCCCAATTAATACATACACTCATATACATTTTCATACATATATATCTCAATTAATACATACACACATATACATTTTCCAATACATATATATCTCAAAATAAATTTGGGAAAATTAAATCATACCTTCAATTTTGGAACACCAAACTTGTGAATATTTAAAAACCTAACAATAATTACCAAAAAAATCAAAACAAACAAACAAATATTAGATATAATTCAAATTAAAACACAAAAAAAATAAAAAAATAATAATGGGGGGCGGGGGGGTAAGGGGCTGGAAGGGGGGGGGGCGGGGGGGGGGGGGGGCGGTGGGGGGTGGGGGGGGGGTTGGCTGGGGGTGGGGGGGGAAAGGGGGGGGCGGCGGGGGGGGGGGGGGGGGGGGGGTGGGTGGGGTTGGGGGCGCGGGTAGGGGGTGGTGGGGGGGAGGGGAAGGGGGCGGGGGGGGGGGGGGGGGGATTGGGATTGGGGGGGGGGGGGGAGGGGGGGTTCGGGGGGGGTGGGCGGGGGGGGGAGGGGGGAGTGGGCGGGGGGCGGGGGAGGGGGGCGGTGGGGGCGCGGTGGGAGGGGCGCCACGGGGGGGGTTGGGGGGGGGGGGGACGGGGGACGGGGACGGGGGGGGGGGGGGGGGGGTTACCTTGGTAGGAGGAAGAAGGGGGAGGAGAAAAAAAAAAGCCAAGTGTTGAATATATATGCTTCACTTGGCCACGGATTAGCCACGGCTAAGCCGTGGCTAAATTTCAAATTAGCCACGGCCTGGCGTGGCTAATCCGTGGCAAGTGAAGCCACCGATCTATGTTAGCCACGGCGGGCCACGGATTAGCCACGGCCAGGCCGTGGCTAACATATATTTATTTTTTTTTTCGCGTTTCACATTGGTATTTTTTTATCCGTGGTTGATACGTTTTTAATTTGCGTTATTCCTAATATTTCAAATTAATTACACTAACATAATATTATAATATAATTAGAGCCATCATTCATAAATCGAAAAAGATATATAACATATATTATATTATATATATATAACAGATAATCAACATAAACGACAACATATATCGATCGCATCGTGCTTATAAGTAATCTTCTATATATAATAGATTTCATATATATTTAGTTATGATATTTATTTGAATAATAATCAAAGTTGGAATAAAAACATTTATGGTAAAAATAGAATAAATACAGATTATTAAAATTTAATAAGGATTTTTTTTTAAAAAAGGCCCTTAGCCACGGCCTAGACGTGGCCGAGGACCGTGGCTATTAGCCACGGAGCCACGCCTGCTAAGGGGGAACAAAAAAAAAAAAAAAATTTAATTTACGTTGTAATTTACGATCAAAATATAAATTTATATTTTACGTTTAAAATATATTAATATATAAATATCTACGTTTAAAATATATAAATATATAAAATACATGAATATTTTAAATAATTCTATATCAATATAAACATATATAAATGTATATATGTATATATGTTGATAGGCTAATCCGTGCTTATAAATGCTCTTCTATATGTAATACTCTTCCTATATATAGTAATATATATTATTGATTGTAATTACGAAACTTAAATTCGATTAATGTATAACCTTCGTAGATCGATTGAAATGATAACAGCACATATGTATATGTGTGTTCATATATAGACATTGCTCATATATATATATATATATAACACAAATGATTATCGTAAAAATAGATTTCATATATATGTAGTTATATTTATTGAATAATAATCAAAGTTGGAATAAAACATTTATTGTAAAAATAGAATTAAATACAGATTATTAAAATTTAATAAGGATTTTTTTTTTTTATAAAAAGGCCCTTAGCCACGGCCTAGCCAGGCGGTAGGCCGTGGCTAAGGGGCCTGTTATTACAAAAAAAAAAAAAAAACTTTAATTTACGTTGGTAATTTACGATCAAAATATATAAA
>CM047872.1:0-25914 GCA_026212405.1 Petrea volubilis
CACTACTTCATTAATGAGGCTTGACATTTGCATTAAGTGAAATCTTGAACATTTAATTTTAGGAATTATATTTAGAGCATTCATGATACCTGGGATTGAGGGAGATAGGGCGTCTGTCAAAGTATGTTTGGTGGCTACAGTCGTCCAAGTTTGACAGAGTAGCTGGGTCCCCCAGTTGGCAACCCAACGCCTCTTACTCCCTATGGATGACCAATTGATGCCCTCAAGACGGAGTAACTTCCCTCGGTGCAGCTCTACCATGTAGGCACCTTCGAGAACCCTCCACGCTTAGGGCTGGATCCAATAAGTGGAGGTATCTCAAGGACACATTCAAACCCTCTTCAAGGACATTTCCCTCGGGCAGTTGAGTAGGCTTGGGGAGAGTAGCGTCCCTCTTATGGGTTAGGTCCCCACTTTGAAGCCTCCCTTCATAAGCTTCAACCTCGTATCGAGGATAGCCTACGGGACCGAGGGTATGATTCTCATACTCGCTTTCTCTAAGATAGCTATGTATCCACCGTTGCGTGATGTCATGGCGTAAACTCTTTTCGAGGGCAACCGGTGCCTCTGAGGGCATTAAACCTCATGCTGGCATTATCCCTCTTGTGGGAAGATGATGTAGCTTTTGAGGGAAACTCCGGCCACATCTTACTGATATATTTGATATTTATAATAAAGGTGTACATTAAAATTATATTAGGTGATGTATATATCACATATAGTAATGCCCGTACAATTACATATATAAATATAAATAATTGATATAGTTGCATACTTTATAATAAGTACACAAAATATAATAAATATCATGTATAAAAATTAATAGATCAATACATAAAAAAAAAACGTTTATTAATAGCGATAATGTTTAGACATTATTTTGTTATTATTGACATCATGCAAATTATTCTTGTGATAAAACAAACTTTTTTGTAACTAAAATATATATTGTCAACAATTTTATATTATCACTTGTTATATTAACCACTAATTTATTAGTTTTTTTGTAATAATATGATACTTGTCGAATTTAATGATAGAAGTAATAGGTAATAGTCGTGGTAAAAATGCGATTTTCTTACGAAATTAGTCTCTTATAAGGCCAAAAAAGTAACAAAATAGTCCTCAATATTATTATTCAGGAATTAATTATTATATTTACAATTTAAAAAAAAACAAATACGACAGAAAATATAATTCCAAAATACAATATAATTAATCCTCTTCTTAATTGTAGCCCTAACTTCCTAAACGGTGAAAGCCAACAGGCCAAGCTGAAAGAGAGCTTCGAGTAAGTACAACATGATAAGTAGGCGGAAAATTCTTTCACAGATCAAGTATATGCATTCATCAATCTAAATTTAATTACATTTTATATAGTATCTTTTTTAATAAAATATACGTAAATATAATTGAATTTTATGAATTTAACTCATTAATTTATTCTAAGAGGAGTTGGACATAATTAATAGACATGTTTAAACAATGAAAGTCACACTCACGTTTACTTACAGTTTTTATCTTTATAGCTTCTTAGCACGATAAAATAAACAATGAACTTCTTAAAGATTCAATTTTTTCGTACTCTTACTAAGTACGTTTTTTCTCATCAGCCTGACTTGACTAGTAATATTAGCTTTCAAAGCTTTTACATTGCTTTTCGACATAGGACACAAAGTTTGACTGCTGTACATCTCATGCGCCAGACTAGAATAAGTAAAGAAATTGAAAATTCTAATTCGGACCGAAATCGGCTACATCAAAAATAATAACATGACGAGTTTATTATATTTATCTTCTGATTAATGTATAATTAGAACAAAGTGATCAACATAACAAGTATAATAATACTTATCGTGTGATATATTAGATACAATCAAGCCAAATTCGAACAAAAATTTGTTGTGAAGGCTAACCTAACTAAGATACATTGCATTGTCATATATCATTCAAGAAAATTCTTATATAAACCTAATGTATAAACTCATATATGAACTAAATTATTGAAATTGTATAATATTTTATATGTTGATTTTTTTTTTGTGTAAATGAATTAATAATGTAATATAATTTGAACCATTCGATGCATGCATAAATCTACTCTAGATATATAGAAGAATTTCCGTATTATCCACCGTATGTGCAAGAAAACCATCAAACAACATTAAAGTAGTGCTGGCTTCTGTTTAACTTAAATATATCAATGAGACGTTACAGTTACACTCAGTTTTACATTCTTTCCCTAAGATTTAGCCATTTGCTTAAAAAAAGCGATTTACATCGCTTAAAAACACAATCGATTACATCTGCTTGTTCCTTTCTTATAACAGCTGCCCGCATCAACACGCAAGCCTATTGGAAAATACAATAATGCTCAATGCGTGAAATAATTTGCCATTACAAACAATCGACAAAACAGTTGTCTATTACCAATATTACACACGTGAACATGATAGCGTCACAACAAAATCAAAATTAGAATAATCAAACCGAGAAAACGACCAAAAAAAAAATCACAATCACTCAAATACATAAGAAAATAAAGAACACACCATTACATGATGGAAACAGCTCAAGAATGAAAGAGAAAGAAAAAGAAAAAGATAGAAAGAAAGAAACCAAAAAAAAAAGTCATGGTACACTGAACAGAAGCCTCAACAATAAATTCCAGTAGCCGGGCGGAGTTTTAGCAGTCATTATGGACAAGTATAACAAGCGTCCTCAGAGTCATAACATCAACGATTAATCAGAGATTTTAGGTTGCAAAAGCTGCATTAACGACCATAAGACATCCATCCGGTGCATGCTTCGGTTGTTCTGTTCCTAGGAAACCAATATATTAGAAACACACTGACAACATAACTGCATATATATTGAATGTTCCATAGATGCCCATTTAGTCATTCGAAACCGGACATCATTCATATAGTCATAAAAAGACCACCTTATCTTTTTATGAACATGAATCTAAATGCCATTGTTTTGTAACTTGACATAAAATCCGACTAAGGTTTATTACTAACCAATTTGACATAGAATCTGGCTTGGGGTGTGTTTTCATAAAGCCAAAAAAAATTATAATGTCCAGAAACTAGGAAGAGAGAATAACCTAATGAGGGCAGAGGGTCAAAATCCTTTATTTGTTTATCTTTTTTTATAAACCAAATATCTCACCCACAGTTAGATGTGTACCTCAACCACAAAGCACATCCACATTTTATCTCCATAGGCTTCTGACACACCTTTCAAAATAGTTAGACCCAAACTTCTGATGGTTTCTGCTACTTCAAAAAAGTTACTGCACTCTTTGCACAACATCTACATCAAGCAAGCAAGATAACTGAGATAAGGGAGATATGGTCTCAGACACAGTCAACTCTGGCTCTGCCAAATAGAGTTTCTAATTCTTGGTTGGCAGGAACTCGTATGAAAATTATTTAAAGATGTCATTACCTCAACCAGCATTTGCCCATTCATATTTATATTTTCCACTATTATTGGGCAAACTTTTTGGTTATTTCCCACTTCCACCGCCCAGCTCGAACCTTGCTCACGACAGGAAAATCTCCGCATACCAGTGTCCTTGTCAAGCAACTGAAAATTCACAATTTTTGGTAAATTAAAAATGAAGCATAAACAATACCAAATCTGTAATTACTTAATCTGCAATGCATTTTGACATCTGATATTCATGTTAAATTATTCAGAAAGAGTCACAACCAAACTTGTGTTAGCAGAATGATTACTTGACTAGAGAACTAAGGGAAAAAGGCGTGATCAAGGAACATCTAGCTTCACTGAGATGAAATGGTAAATTTGTTCGGATTCAGGCTCACATAAAATTCACCACCTCAACCAACTCTTAATCTACTAAATGGGCCATGTATTAGCATATAATCTTGTGAAGCGGTTGTCATTAAGTAGGAGAGCATGGCAAGTGAAAGGAAAAATGTGTAGTGCAAGTAAGCATGTGAGATGAATAAACAATGAATCACTCAAAAGCAATTAATGAATCTTTATCATGCTGACTAGCGATAATTTGAATGCGTTTGTCCCACAAAGAGGTTAGTACATCCACATCTTTAATTTAACAAAGATGTCTTCACTTGCTATTGTAGACATTGATGGGATAAGCTATCATCAGTTGAACCTCAAGACAATCTACCACTAATAGTAAACCCAGTGATCACGAATGCATAGAAACCAAAACATGATTCATCCATGGACGGGCCAAGACAATGAAATCGGTAAGATAATACTGTTCTTTCCAGTTTAGAGGTCTGTTTATCACAATCTCAAGTCTGACACTCCTCATTGACATACATCCATATGCTCCCCCTCCCAACCTTCCCCCCATGTGGCACCCAAAGGGAAAAGCCCCAGCCACTAGATGGATAAGTTGCGAAACAGTGAGAAGAAACATTTAGTGAGGAGAATTCCCATCAACAAGAATAAATGGACCAGTGGCTGAGCATTATCAAACCATTACCTTTGAAGCAGAGCATTTATGCAGCTTCTCCGCATGCTTTGTAACACTTTGCAAAAAGAGCATGTGCTTAATTGTTCGCTCAAGAAGTGAGTCAATACTGCACTGTGTCATTCAGCAATTTCAGCAAAGAAAATATCGAAAAATCAAATAGCAGCATAAGCAGCAAGTACAGGTGGACATCAACCTTAGATCCGTTGGGAACAAGCTCTCGCAATTCCTTTATTCGATCTTGGATCAATTGCCTGTCCCTTGGCCTTGGCCTACAACTTTCACCATGTCTAGCTCTTTTTTTATTTGTCTTGACTGCTTCTCGGGGCCTCTCCAGATGCTCACTCCCTCTACTGGAACTGGTTGACGAAAAACCTTTTAGAGACTCTACAGCACATGTTACTGAGTTCAAGCTGCTTGATGTATCTAGGTCAAATGAATATCCTGCCGAACTGATAGTACCTATACTAGTGCACGGTGTTCTTTCAGCAGTCAAGAGGGATTCTCCAGTTTCACGGCATGATTTCTCACTTCCTGTGTCATCCCCTTTGTGACTGACTTTGGCCACTACTGCATCAAGAAGATGCATATCAGAGCTGTCCATCAGCAGACTGGAACTGCCCATACCCTCGGAAATCTCAATAGCCATATCTGAACCAGCTTTTTCTTCCTCCCAGACACAACCATTCTGCTTGTGGAAAGAAGTTCCCAATGCTTCATACAGTTCATAGCCAGCAGAATAACTGAAAGGTGATTTCCGCATCTCAACCTGATTACACTTGATTGGTAGTTCCATGTTCTCAAAATCTTGATGCAAATGCACACTTGGAAGTCCCGGAACCTGAATATCTCCCTGCTCCTGGAAAGCTGGAGAATCAAGAATTTCTACAGGAAGGTTGGATGTGACCACTTGAGAACCGTCTGTAAGCAGAGTGGCATTATATAAATTTGACTTGTCATTCCTGGCATTCTTATCAGGTGGCGTAATCATAACATCTAGTTTCTTTCCCAAATCCCTGAAGTCATTCATTTCTCCACCATACTTTGTATTGTTAAGAGATTCCATCTCTTCTTGTCGTAGCTGCCTTGTAAGAATATTTTCACAACTTGAGGGGAGTAAAATTTCATTCCCAAGCATCGAGCACTCGGCTCTTTCATGCATCTTGATTTTGAGCGTGTTATTTGAAAAGGCCCCAATTGAAGGGAAAATATGAGAATGATTACCATATTCTCCCAGAGATGAAGATAACTGAGACCACAAATTCACCTCATTCTCATGAAAAGACCCCTTTGATTTAGCTAGGGAGTCATGAACAGCTGAATCTGAAATTCTTTTGCATGTATCTGACTGGTAAGGAATTGAATTGTATTAGAGATGGGGAGAAAATTAATTTTGCTGCAACCTTACACATCCCATTGAGTGTGAGGGTGTGTGTATGTGTGTGTGGGTGTGCGAGAGAGAGATAGAGAGAGAGAGAGATTCACCGAACAAGAATTCTCTGTGTTACTTTTCATTGAACTGGGAATACAACCAGCCAAGGAATCTTGCAGCTCCAAAAAAGCATTTCTGACACGGTCAACCAGCTTCAAATCTTCAGCAATCTGATCCACTCAAACGATGAAAGAAAAGTGGGTGGGTCACAATTAAATATAATTTTAAGCTTTTTCTCCAGATAAGTGTTCTTGAGGACTGGCATTCATGCCATCATCAAGGGCAATTCACAATACTCCAGACGAATATTCAAAAATACTGGGCCCAATCTTTCTTGCCTGCCTGTTTGAACCCTCTCAAAGTAGCCATAAATAGTTAACAACAATATACATTTATTTTATGAAATATATTGGTGATGTTATTAATATGACTGTTAGGATATTTATTATCGTGATTTTCTTTATCCAGCTGTGTAACTAACTATATAGGACAATGCAAGCAAAGAGGATGATATAACCAACGTTCTCACCCATCAAATTAAGTACGAATGATTGATGATATTTATACTCTTACTATATGGAATATACAAATACTTATCTTTTATTCTGAAATTTGCTCAAACATAAACTAACAAATTGTAGGAAAAATCAGCACATGTATTCCGCACATTATTTTATTATACAATGAAAAGTACAGATTACTATCTGGAAAAGGTATTTTCTCCCATACCTATACCAAACCCATATTTGAATAGATACAACGAAATGTAGATAAGAGATCGAGTAATAGGTCGACGTACTTTATGTACAGAACCTAGTTGTACAACTCCCTGTGGAATAACAGCGACAACTGCAATGGTCTGCAAGACAAGAAAATCGCATATTAAAGATTTTCCTAAGACAAAATCCACATTCCAGGTTCCTGCACAAATACAATTTTAGAAACTTTTTTGGCAGAAGAAACTAACTGATAACTCATAAAGAAGCATGGGGTCGTTTGGCCTCCAGAAGCTTAGACCTTGTGATTTAACCTTTTAGACTTTCTTTATGAACCAATAAGAGATTTACAAAATTCTAAGAGAAAGTTGTCTTGGCTCACTGAGAAATCACACAATTAAGTAAATCAAGAGTCAAAATGAAATTAGTTCTCATGGTAAAAGATTTAGCTCTGCTCCCTTCCTTAAACCTGCTCATGCCGTTTTAACAAGAACTCAAGCGAGCTTGAAAATACAGCAAGAGTTCAGGTGCATTTATGCATTCAGATTGCTATCAAACCAATCTCATGCCTCTAGTCAAATGAGTTTGGCTCAAATTTAAAACTTTTACAATCAAGACAAGCTTAACTCAAACTCCAAAACTTGCTTTGTGTCCCCCTAAAGTCAGCTGGATTGCAGCCTAACCTTTGCTCTAATCCCTAGGAGGACAGAGTAGAATGAAGAACAAAAGAAAGGAAAAGAAAAGCTCTCTCCCATGCTTTAGTTCTTCTGATTTCAATAGGTGATAATATTCAATTCCCAATTTCATAATGGAAATTGGAAGTATAGCAGCAAATCTAAAATAAAAACAAATAAGACAAGGGACTCACCTTAATGCCAGCTGCCAACTGAGTTTGCCACTCGCCACCATACTGGATAAAACAAACTTTCCAATTAGAACAATGAAAAGAAAACCAAACGCACTGCAGCAAGGAATACACCACTGAAGTTTTAATCTTCATCTCACTTTCATCTTCAGGTTTGCCAAACACCAATGTCAAATTCTTTAGAAGGAAGTACTCATCCTCAAACCAACCAAAAATCTTGACCTTTAAATAATCATTAAATATAGATGGACCTTTTCTTGTTCTTCTTATTTGTAAAACACTCAACACCCAACAGAAACATCTAAGGACCCATATCTATACAAAATAACTCAAAGAGCACCATTCTTAAGCAGTAAACCTCTACTGTCTCTCATTTAACATTCACAAGGTTAACTCTCGCAGAAACCTCGCATTCTTGTAAGAAATGAACTAACTAGGATGGAGGTACAAAGAAAAAAATTATCCCCTAATTTTATAAACGACAACAGCAGTTTAATGTACCTCAGATGAGTAGGATGACTCGGCAACAAGCTGATCCAAATAAATCCAGGAATGCTTCCCAGAAACTGCTACCTGTCCAACAATCCTGTCGAGGCCAAAAATGAAAAGAAAAAAACTGAACTTATATATATATATGTGCCAACGAATAAATATATGAGTAATATTAATAAGTGACTATACATATAGGTACATTAATATTCATATGAATAATAGAGTAAATAGAAGGAATCATAACTTTCTACAACATTCACCTGAAACATCCTAACACTACAAGAATATTACTATTGTCAACTGTAAGCATTACCTTCAGGTGTTTAATCTTTAAATTTATTTAGAGAAATGAAATAAAACTGGGAAAACAGAGATACAACGCAATACAATATAGAAGAACTGAGCATGCTTAATTTATATGATAAGTGCTGTACCCTTCCCCAAGAGAATATACTTGATATGACATCTTTGCCACAGCTAATCCCAAAGGATCGTGTGAATAAGGACCTTCATTTGAGCCGCCTGCTACAGCATTGAACAATTTCTTATCAGGGTATTGATTGCCATCATAATAGGCATCCTCCCAAGTGAACATCCTGCATCAAATTTGTGCCCATGAAAACAGTGAAAATAATTTTCTAACAAAGTCTGTCTCATGTTACTATCCTCAAAATTCCCTTGCAGGACTTTTGTCACCCAAAGGGTATTTTGATTTAACAATAATCGACATTATTTTATTTACCTTTAGCCAAATGAGACTTCCAGAAACTACCATAGAAATTTCGAGTGATTAAGACTACTCTTTAACATGAACTCAATAAGAACACATTGATCATGCAATTTTGGATGAAGGGAGCAAACTTGATTGGGGTTCTATTTTGGTCTTGGAAACGACTCTTCAAAGCTTATACTGTGGCTTGAAGAAGCTCAGCATATCCTCTTGAACCATACGAGATTGAGCTAGTTAAGCTTTTGAAATGAAAGTCAATCTCCATATAACTAACCATACTAATTCTTCTTTTCAGTTTATACTTGGGGTCAGTTTCAACCTCTTCCAGTGGAAGCCTTTGCAGACAATTTCTTTATTTCACTTTTATGCTTGAATTTGTCCAAGGTCATAATGTATTTGAAGCTTCTGAATTTTGGTACGACCTACTATGTTCAGCAAAATGAAACTCATAATTGCATGAACACGTCTTTATATTTGTAAAGATTCTGAATATTCAATTATTAGCTTTGAAATATCTAGCAAAACTTTTACTAGACTTGTTTGCTTTGAGCAGATTATCAGCATATAAAGTAACTCTTTTAAGAAGCTCAACAACAAGGGATAAATAAAATCTTCTGTCATGCTATCAAGCCCTAAATAGAGCAGCATAAGTTCCGACATTCTACTTATTATATTTGATCTATTTGGAGAAGCTATTCTTACAAATGTGAGATCCCTCCCTGAACAAACTTTCAACAGAGTCAGGGTTAATCTTAATTCATTGTGGAAATGAGAAAATATCAAATTACAATGAGCATCTCCTTCTTGATCAAATATTGAAGAGCGTACAGGAAGAGGCATGGAGTCCAATTGAAGAAATACGATCAAGACCAGGCATATAGATTTCTTGAAGTAAGAATTTCCTAGTAGGGTTTTTACATCTCAGCATTATCACATGTTTAAAACAAGTAAAAATGCTACTATTCACAAAACCAATTGATCTGAGCATTAGTAGATCCGTGCATGCAAAATTACAGATTTGATAAGTTAAGAAACCATGCTATACCATATTGAGCCAAAAATCTTGACATTCAGATCAAAGTGAAGAATGAAGGGACTCACATCCTCGCTCGATGCTTGAGCTTCCAGAAAACCGCATATTTCCAACTAGTGTTGAAACAAAGACTCCTCAGCACTTGCTGCAATCGGCTCCCCATCGCTCCTTCTCCAAGTGACCAAAAGTCCTAACCGGAAACACCCAACTCTAATTTGGAAATAAACCCAACAAAAATCCTATGTCCACCCCCTTCTTCGCATACAGTTCCAAATTCTAGCTCCCTCTGTAAGATCCTCTTCCGGCTTGTTTCCTTCTCAACCGTCTCTTTATTGGAGGTCCCACCGTTGGTAGCAACATTCTATCATCTTTCCCCATCTCCTCTCCCACTTCCACACGCTACTAAAACCAGTCACCGATCAAACTACAAACTTCCTTAAATCAACTCACAAAGTTGTAACAGAAATCAGCAAACAAAACCGAAAAATCACAATCCTATTCCCAACCTTCAAACAGTTCTCCATAGTCGCCATACAATTTCCTCCAACGTCAACAAATCTCACAGAAACCCTTACAACAATCTTTCTTGAAAACCCCCCACAAAAGTGAATCAAAAAAAACCAATCACACCCCTCAAACAATCAACGGTTAAAAAAGAAAAGGAAAAAAAAACTTCAAACTAGAAGACCTTTAACAAACCCCTTTTCAGATATTCAATTCAATCAAGAAACCAGGTAACAAAGAAAAGGTGCTTGTTATCGTATATCAAACGACATTGAACACTCCATTGGAAAATTCTTTGCATGTATACTATATGTATATATGTGTATATATGACCTTTCACTGTTCAAGAATTCAACTCTAAAAGCAGAACACTGTGAATAAGAAAAAAGAAATCGTTCTGGGTTTGTTCTAACAGTAAACTGTTTCAGAAGAGTACCTTCGGCGCTCAGTAAAGAAACTCTGAAAAACAACTGGGTTTGCTGCCATTTGCGTTTCAAGAAATCCTGAACAATATTCCAAGTTTCAGTGAATAGGTTTGATTGTGCGAGTGGAAGAATTGATCTGAGAGAGCGAGAGAGAGAGAGAGAGAGATCGGAGTTCAACTTAACGGTTTTTATCCATTTTTTCAAACTCAGAAGGGTGGCATTTTATATCGGAAAATTTGTTCATCCGACCTTTCAAGTTTTTTTTTAATTTAATAGCCCTCAATTTTTTTTCCCTTTTTTTTTAAGTTAAATATCCGATGTGGCATAATTTAAAGGTCAATAAAGTGAACTAAAAACTTCAGGATTGGACGGGGGTCGATTTATAAATAAATAATTTTATAATTTATACTATATCGATCAATCGATCGTCTATATGTGTTGCTTAATCGATCAAAACATGTCGCTTAATCGATCACAACATGTCGATTAATCGATCACAACATGTCGCTTGATCGATTAAGATATGTCGCTTAATCAATCCAAAAAAGTCGATTAATCGATCTTAATATGTCGATTAATCGATTATCGTATATCGCTTCATCGATCTTCATATATCGATTGATCGATCATATGATATCGATTGATCGATCATAGCGTATCATCATAATAGACACCGCGCGGTACACTTTCTTAGTTACTTCTCAGAGACGCTTCACATTCCTCCTTCCTCATCTCTTCTCTTCCTTCTCATCTCAGTTGGAATCCATTTGAGAACTCAAGAAAATCGTCGTGAAACCCTGATAAAATCCCAAAAAATTTAATTCTCCCCTCTTTGTCTCGTCGATTTCCCAAAAAAAATCCCTTGAAAACTTTAATCACGTTTACACTTTACTACAAGACCTGTTAAAAATGGAAGAAAGGAAAGACCAACAAATCGATGCTGTACCACAAGAAGCACAACAGCCATTGGAGAACGAGCCACTGGTGAACGAGCCACTGGTGAACGAGCCACTGGTGAACGAGCCGTTGATGAACGAGCCGTTGACGAACGAGCCAGTGGTTAACGTGGAAACCGGTGCTGCTCCACAAGAAGAACAGGTACTTTAATCCATTATTTTCAACCGTAACCGTTGGTCGATTGTCATTGTCGATTGAGGGATTTAAATGTCGATTGATCGATTTTAATGTCGATTGATCGATTTTAATGTCGATTAAGCGATTGTCCTTATCGATTTAGGGTTTAGGGTTTAAGGTTTTGCACTATTAACTGATTTTTTTGGTGTTTTGTTTGAACATAGGAAAATAAAGAAGAGGATGTTCCAGTTGATGATGAGCTATCCATTCCATCTTGTTCACGGTCTATCAGCTTTAATAGTTACCAACTCCGGACAATATTGGATGACATCAAATACTTCCCAGTGAGGGTGACTGTGAGATCTTCTGTTGCTAAGCTTCGGAAAATGGAGGAAGTTTTAATGGGTTTGGGAGAGAATATGTTGTCGAGGTTCTCTGAAACCTGTTTTGGCCATTTATTACGTATGACGAATTTCTGGTCATTTTCTGGACAACTCTGCCATTACCTTATGCTCCGTCAGATTCAGTGCAAGAAGCAGTGGGAGCTATGGTTTGCCATCGACAACAAACCCATTCGTTTTGGCATGCCGGAGTTCGCCATAGTCACTGGTCTGAATTGTGGTCCCCTCCCTCCCAATAATGAAATGGACAAGATGAGAAACGACGAGAAGAGCAAAAATTTCTTGCAGAAGGTTCTGGGTAATAAGAAACAATCAGTAAAAATTCCAGACCTGGATGCATGCATGAAAAAGAAAAGTTTTTCGGCAGAAGACAAGTTCAAACTATGTCTCGTATGGTTTGTTCATACATTCCTTTTGGCCAAGGACGACCACAAAAACGTGAACGAAGACCTTCTTCTCTTTGTCAACAATCTGGAATTTTTCAATTCTTATCCATGGGGAAGGGAGTCGTTTGTGATGACAATGGAGTCTCTCCGGACAAGAGAATTGAAGAAAAAATATTTCCAATGGGTTCAAAAAGGAGAAGACTTCCGAAAAACAGAGTCCTACAATATTGTCGGATTTCCTTGGGCCTTACAGGTAAACTCATATTTCTATTCAAATATCGATTGATCGATCATTATAATCGATTGATCGACTAAATGTATCGATTGATCGATTTATGTTGTAGATCAATCAATCTTTATATCGATTGATCGATATATTTAGTCGATTGATCGACTGTTATGTCGATTGATCGAATGTGTTGTCGTCGATCGATCGATACATAGTATCGAGTGATCGATTGCATTTGTCGATCAAACGATACACTGTCGATTGATCGACTGTGTGACATCGATCGTTCGATATGTTTTATCGATTGATCGATACATATTGTCGATTGATCGATGTTTTGAAAATTTTCAGGATATTCCTTAATTGATCGATTTGTTTCTTTGCATTTAGGCTTGGGCTTATGAGGCTGTCCCTGCTTTTGAGAACATCGGGTTTCCCATGGTTCCAGATGAGGATGATCCGTTGTTGCCACTTCCAAAAATTGTGAGGTGGCATTCCACAAAATCGGAAAAGTTGCCTTTTGAGATGGTTGAAGATGCAATCTCAAAATGCAAAGAGGTGGTCGTGCGTCCCTTCCTACGCCCAACAAAGAGGGAGTTGAGAGAGCCTTACATGAGATTATTTGATGATCTGCAAGAGATTTCTGACGATCTAATCGATCAACTCACTCGAGACTTGGAAGGGATTACAGAATTGAGGTCTTCTTCTGAGCATGATGCTGACTTAATTGAGTTTAAACGCGAAGGGGCGCCACATTTCCAGCATCATGAGGAAGCGACAGTCTCAAAAACCCCACCTCCCTCCCCAAAACCAATCCTGAATAGAACTCCTGCCCCCAAACCAAGCCTGCCTCTTGAGGAAGACATTCGTCCACCATCATCGTGTGCGCATCACGATGAAATAATGGAACAATTGAAATGCATCAACGAGCAAGTCACTTCAGCTCAACCCAAGGAAGTGAGGGAGTCTCCATCTTCATCGTGTGCACATCATGATGAAATCATTGAACAACTGAAGTCTATCAAGGAGCAAGTCACTTCTGCCCAACCCAAGGAAGCCGGTGCGTATCCATCATCGATTGAAATTATGGAAAAAATTAAAAGCATTGATGATGGAATTCTCGGGTTGAAAAATTTTCTGACTGAACGAATGGAGAAGACAGAAAAAAGAATTGACTTGCTGTATGCATTGGTGGACAAGAAACCGGAGAGAACGAAAAAGAAAAGCAAATACGCGAAGTCTCCGTTCACTCAAGAGGGTGGGAAAGGGAAGAAAGCGAAAGTGGCTGCCCAACCATCCAAGCCTGATTTGTTTACGCCACTTGATTCAAAAAGGTTATCTGACTTCTTACAGTGGTATGAATCAGGCCCAGAAGGCAAAAAGGTTTATGGTAAAATGGGGACGTTGGACAAGCCATTTTTCCACACGCTTTTGGGTGAAGGCCTATGGCTCCAATCAGAGGTAAGTTACAGTTTTTTTTCAATAAAAATAAACTATCGATTGATCGATTATTGTGTCGATTGATCGATATATATATCGATGGATCGATGTTTATTATCGATTGATCGATATATATTGATAAAATAAAATTAGAATTGTCGATACATTCATCGATCGCTCGATTTTTGTTTATCGATTGATCGATACATTCATCGATCGCTCGATTTTTTTTATCGATTGATCGATACATTCATCGATCGCTCGATTTTTGTTTATCGATTGATCGATACATTAATCGATCGATCGATTTTGTTTATCGATTGATCGATAGGTTCATCGATTGATCGATTTTTCCGTCGATTGATCGATATTTATTTCCTTATTAAATTCTTGACATATTTTTTTTATTTTTGCAGCATATCGACGAAGCTCTATGTCTTATGAGGATTAGACAGAGGCATTATCCAACTTTGTATGATCAAGACGTAGGTTTTGTCGATTGTCAGTTTATGCAGCTGCTTGAAATTGCTTATGATCGGCTTTTTGTTGGAGTGGAACCCTCCAAAGTTGATAGCTGTAGGTACACCGACAACGAGTCTTTGAATAATGCAATCGAACTCATGCATATTATGCCGAAATTATTGGACTATGCAAATGGCAATGAACCAAAATATGCCGACCCATGGGTGGAATTCAAGAAAGTCTATGGGGTGTTGAACATACAGAATCAGCATTGGGTTGCCGTCGCATGGATTTTGGATAAGGGGGAAGTGCATGTTCTAGATTGCAACAATAAAGTTTGTCGGGGTCCTTAGCTTAAGAAGCTGCTCGCACCAGCATGTTTATTATTCCCCAAAGTCTTGAGAGAGACGGGTCACTTTGGGGCGTTGGGCAAGCTGCTTGAACAAAAATGGAGTTTACATCTAGACAAATGTCCATTTAATAAGCGAAGGTATTTATTTTCTTTTTTATGTAATGTATCACATTTCCTTTCTTCTTTCTTTTTGTTCTCATATATGTGCTTCATATATTTTTGCAGTGGGGACTGTGGGATGTATGCATTAAAATTCATTGAATTTCACTTGACCGGCACCGCGATGGACAAGTTGAACGACGATAACATCATGGAGTTCCGGAAGCGGTTAGCTGTTGAAATGTTCTTTGGAAAAATGGATCCACTTGTCCCTACTTGAAACACTGTAAAATTGCTTCTGTGTAAATTTTGTAAATTGTAATTGTTTTTTGAGATGTGTAAATATTGAGGTGTGTAATTGTAATTGTAAATTTTGTAAATTGTAATTGTAAATTTTGTAAATTGTAAATATTGAATCATAATATTTATTGAGATGTGTAAATATTGAATCATAATAATCGATCAAGCGAACTTGATAATCGATCAACCGATCACAACAAGATTTAGAATATTGCAAAAATCGATCCATCGATCTTTATAATCGATCTATCGATGACTATAATCGATCAACCGATCACAGCATGACTTGAAAATGTTATCCAACAACAAAAATCGAACAATCGATCTTTGTAATCGATCAAGCGATCACAACAAGATTTAGAATATTGCAAAAATGGATCCATCGATCTTTATAATCGATCTATCGATTCTTGTAATCGATCAAGCGATGACTATAATCGATCAACCGATCACAGCAGGACTCGAAAATGTTATCCAACAACAAAAATCGAACAATCGATCTTTGTAATCGATCAAGCGATCACTACAAGACCAGTATTTGAACAAACAATTAATCGATCCATCGATCAAAAAAATCGATCAACCGATCATTATACGACCAATATTAACAAACACATAATTGATCAATCGATCAGTGTAATCGAACAAACGATCACAACAAGATGAATATTATGGAACAATCGATCGATCGATATTTTTAATCGATCAAGCGATCACTACAATAATATATATGTAATACTATAATATATAATATACAATAATATGTCATACTACAAACACATAATTGATCAATCGATCAGTGTAATCGAACAAACGATCACAACAAGATGAATATTATGGAACAATCGATCGATCGATATTTTTAATCGATCAAGCGATCACTACAATAATATATATGTCATACTATAATATATATAATATACAATAATATGTCATACTACAAACACATAATATATATGTCATACTATAGATATATATATTTTTATATTATGATTAGATATATATGTATTATGTATGTATTGCAATTGTATATATATGTCATACTATAGTATGATTAGATATATATCTATTATGTATTGCAATTGTATATATATGTCATACTATAGATATATATATTTTTATATTATGATTAGATTTATATGTATTATGTATGTATTGCAATTGTATATATATATATATGTCATACTATAGTATGATTAGATATATATGTATTATGTATTGAAATTGTATATATATGTCATACTATAGATATATATATTTTTATATTATGATTAGATATATATGTATTATGTATGTATTGCAATTGTATATATATGTCATACTATAGATATATATATTTTTATATTATGATTAGATATATATGTATTATGTATGTATTGAAATTGTATATATACGTCATACTATAGTATGATTAGATATTTTTATATATATCGATGGATCGATGTTTATTATCGATTGATCGATATGTATTGATAAAATAAAATTAGAATTGTCGATTGATCGATTTTTTTACTCGATTGATCGATACATTCATCGATCGCTCGATTTTTTTTATCGATTGATCGATACATATATTCGATAGGTGCATCGATTGATCGATTTGTTTTTTATCGATAAATCGATAGGTTCATCGATTGATCGATATTTATTTCCTTATTAAATTCTTGATCGATTATGTATGTATTGCAATTTTATATTTTTATATACATTGTGTCGATTGATCGACTTTTTTCTTTGCTTTAAGGCGTGGAGATATCGATCCATCGACAAATAATGTCGAATGATCGATTTACATTGTCGATTGATCGACTTTTTTTTTTTTTTTTTTGTGGTTCCAACACTTGTGCTTCTGAAACTGGTCAGAATAAGAGGAATAGGTATATCGATCAATCGATAACTTATGTCGATTGATCGATGAAATGTGTCGATCGTTCGATATTCCATGTCGACTGATCGACTTTTTTCTTTGCTTTATAAGGCTTGGCCTTCAGAAATTGGACAGAATACAAGTGGAGATATCGATCAATCGACATAATATATCGATCGATCGATATTTTGTGTCGATTGATCGATATAATATGTCGATTGTTCGATATATAAACACAAGAATTTGATTCAAAATAGACTTTTGATGATCAACTTGAAATTCCCTTTATTAAAAGTAGTGATATTTACAGGCACAAACTTGATCATAAACTACAAATTGTAAGGGGTTCTTTGCAGGTTCCTTTTTTGTGACCTGGCTTATTGCATCGTCCGCACTTGTTCTTCTTCTGATGAACCTCACAAGCAGTTGGGATCCTCTTGACTCTTTTCCTGCCTTTTGATGGATTCACATGAGGAGGATCAATGATAATATCTTTTATCGATTCAGGAACCACCCACAAATCCTCCGAAGGAATAGGATAGATTGTTTCTGCATAAGCATGCAAAAACTCATCAGTTCTATATGCAGAAGAGCATGCTGAGTACAATCTCATACCAAAATCGGGCAAATTCTGATGTCTAAAAGCAGCTATGGCATGAGGGCATGGGACCCTATCAATATCAAATACTTTACAGCTGCATCGATTATTGTTAAGATCAACAACAACATTCGGACCGTAGCCACGCACATGGTACTCATGCACGTTGAGTTGTACAACGTCAAGAGATGCTGAGTTTTCCAAACTGTCACGAAGTTCACTTTCTTTTGATGGAACCAATCGTGTATTGCATTTAACCATCTCCGTACGACGCTCACAAAACCACTCTGACAAGATTTGTTGGATTGCGTTAAAAAGAGCATCAATTGGAAATTCCCTTTCGTTTAGAAGTCTTGAGTTGATAGACTCCGCAATATTAGTCGTCATAATATTATACCTATTACCAGGAAAATAAGCTCTACTCCAACGCACGAAGCCAATATCTTTTTCGAGGTAGTCAGCCACTTTACTTTTAAGTTGGCGTATTTGGCTGAAATGTTGTTGGAACTCACCAACTGTGTAAGATTTAGCTGCCGAGTAATATAGATTAAGGATATCACCGCATCTAAACTTTTGCTTCAAGTTCTCGGCAATGTGTTTCATGCAATACCCATGATGTGCTAAAGGATAAACACGTTGCACAGCCTTCTTGATAGAGCCGTGTCTATCGGATATTATGCATATCTCGTGACTATCGGGAATTATATCTTTTAGATTTTTAAAAAACCACTCCCATGAACGGTCATTCTCAGAGTTAACCACAGCCCATGCAATAGGATAAATATGCTTCTCACTATCTTGTGTAGTGGCCACTAGCAATGTACCGCCATACTTTCCTTTAAGAAAGCATCCATCAACAGCCATTACCTTCCTCATAAATGAAAAACCACGTATGCATTGGCCAAATGCTACAAAAAAGAATTGAAACTGATTTTTAGAGTTGACCACCAAATCTGTCTTGGTTCCGTTATTTTCTGACTCCAACATGAAACGATAGGCCTCAAGAACTGCATACCCATGCTCTGCTGTTCCCCTCACAAAATCCTTTGCAAGTTGTCGCCCTCTCCAACATTTCCAATAACTCACAGAACATCCTAAATTTTTTTCTACATAAGTCTGCACTCCGCTAGGTGTGAGTCCTTCCCCTTTGACAAATTGGTCCTTGACACATTCTCCTATGAGATTGGCCGATGCTTGGGGATGTTGGCCTGATATATGATCCAGCCCACATGTGTGCTCACTAATATATTTCTTGACAATAAATTTCTCCGAATTCATATACTTACAACAACGAATCCACCACTTGCATGTTGGGCTCACACATGCTACAACATATAATGATTTGTTTGATCTTTTGACGGAATACTCAAACTTTGCTTTCACAGCAATGAGTTGAATTTTTCTTACTACTTCGGCTTTGTTATTAAACAAACACCCCACTTGAAACTCCGACCTATCATCAAACGAATGTCGTGATTGACTTCCTATCACGCTCCTATCACTTGAAACATGTTCTTTATAAATGGGTTCTTCTGCGACATCAAAATCCACTTCATGTAGTTCTTGAGTCATAGCGACATCTTCGTGGACCATAACATCATTGTGAAGCAGTTCCTCTGTGTATTGCTCCTCCACATTGTCATTGTCACCAATTGATGTACAACCATATACTGGATTTTCATTGTTCAAATAATTGTCATTATTGTAAAAGTTGAAACCATCAATATTCGACTTGAACACCGACACTTTTAGAATTGGTCTCCAACCCTCACTAGCAACATCAGCAAAGTATACCTTCAAATCATCGTCCGACTTTATTTCAGCTGGATGTGTTATGTGTGGTGGAGGAGGTGCCTTTGTTATCATATACTTCACATTAACATTAGCCCGTGAACAACTTAGTTGCCCCTTCTCAATAATTTTATCAATCAAGCTATTGAAAGAAATGTCTTTAGTAACAACAAGAGGTGTCGTTACTTTGCATTTCCCTGTCCACTTAAAACAAGCCTCTTCTTCTACCCACTCGCCAAATTCAACACCTACAACAAATTCTTCCTCCATATTTGCTGCCAAATACCTATATTATAAGATAACAGAAATGCAAAATTATCACGAGCGCCAAAAAATAATAATAATAATAAAAACGATCGATCGACAGAAAACAAAGGATCGATTAATCGATATAACATGGTCGATTAATCGATGCAAAGATAAAAAGATCGATTAATCGATATATTATGGTCGATTAATCGATGATAAATACATCGATTAATCGATATCAAATGGTCGATTAGGCG
The DNA here is from genome assembly GCA_026212405.1 of Petrea volubilis. Taxonomy (NCBI): domain Eukaryota; kingdom Viridiplantae; phylum Streptophyta; class Magnoliopsida; order Lamiales; family Verbenaceae; genus Petrea; species Petrea volubilis. The sequence goes on from CM047872.1 coordinate 20,180, forward strand.
ATATAAAGACAAGAAGATCGCTTAATCGATATTTTATGGTCGATTAATCGATATATGTGGTAGAAGATCGATTAATCGATAAATGTGGTCGATTAATCGATCACAAATACATCGATTAATCGATATAGGATGGTCGATTAAGAGATCGACCATTCACACAAGATCGCTTAATCGATATATCATGGTCGATCAAGCGATCACATGCATCAAGAGATCTCTTAATCGATAAGTTACGGTCGATCAATCGATCACACAAGGTTTAACTGTTTCACTTCCCCGTGCACGGGATCGCCATTAATGGTGAACCACCAACCCAACTGTCGAATTAATGGTTATTTTCCAAAACCCATTATGAAATGATGCAATAATGGTGCTCTATACAGTTAAAACCACAAAGAAGGGCGTTCTTACCTTAAGTAGTTACGTCTTTTTTGTGAAGAAACTCTTGTACAGTTTGTCTACCCAAAGAAATCGCAGGTTGTCTGATAAATCGCAGGTTGTCAATATTCGACTACAATGTGGAAGGAAAAATACTACCCAAAGAAATCGCAGGTTGTCTGAGAAATGAGACGAGGGTTTTGATCGTGGGTTGCAATATTCTTGGTTTTAGGGGTTAAAATATAATGTCTAAAAGTTAGATGATTATTTATCTAAATCTCATTTAATTAGAGTTAATAAACAAAAAGGCTATCTAGCTAAAGATTAAAACTTGAGGGCTATTTAATTAAAAAGAAAACTTGAAAAGGCTATTTAACAAAAACGCCCCATTTTATATCCACAAAGATGGAAAAAAAAAAAGAAAAAAAAGAAAGGAAAAGAGTTCAGTTGTCGAATGCACAGTGAATCATTCTAATTTACGCCCGGTGCGCATCACACACCATCCCCTTTTTGGCCCCTTTGGCCGCACAACATCAAATGTCCTTTGTACCCCCAATTGTCATTTCCTCTTTTGCTTTTTTCCACTTTTATTTATTTATATTTTTTATAATTGCATCCTAGAAAAATTTTATACTACCGATTTGTATAGTACCTAATTGATATCTTTAATTATTGAAATTTAGTATTTGATATCTCTAATTGTCAAAAATATTAAAAAATGAAAGTTAGTCTAACGATTAAAAATACCATTTAAATATTATCCAACTGAACAATATTTAATTCTACAATCTTTGAATACATCCATTGTAAATAAATAATCATAATTGACAAGTACAAAGAAACGGTATATAACCAATAAAACTCACATACGCTAGGTAATTCAGACCCGACATCATATTCAGACTCTTTCCGCAATGTATCGGATAGCATCTTCGGCTTTATAACTTTGTGAGGTAATTCATTCAATATTGTATCGAAACAATTAATAATTTTAAAATTCACCACTAAAACTAGCTTGATTTTATTATCGTCTAACATAAATTAATAAAACATAATATTGAGCTTACTTATTTAAATTGGAATCGAAACTTATTGCGTGCAGAATTCTGAAGTGATTGAGTGAAACATCGATAATCATACTAATTAGCAAGAAAGCATAGATTAGTGGTGGCAAAATGAGTTAGGAACCGCGGGTCCAACCCAACTCACATAATTTTAGATTGGGTCTAACATATATATATATATTATTTATTAATTTCAATTTATTTTAGTATTTTAAAACTATTTAAAGATTATATGAGCTAATAATTTAAAATTTTTTTTGTCTTGATTAAACATACAATAATCATAAATTGAACTACTTAAGAATCATATCAAACTCGTTTACAACCCAATTCAAACCCACCTCTAACCCATCTACAATCCAACCCATCTTTACTCTACTTTTTGAAATCCATCTTTAACCCAATCAATTTTCAACCCAATCCAAACCCAAACCCAACACAACTCGCTCAATTGCCACATCTAGCATATATCATCAATTAGAATTTTATTTAATTCTAAAATAATAATAATGATACCTAAGTGGAGGGAGGTGAGCAAAAATCAAATTATAGTTTGTGACTCCATGATGAGGGATGAGAGGGGCTTTTGAGTTATAGTCCACTTATATGGCAAACAAAATCATGTCAATGGCAAGAAAATGCTTCTTATCTTCCCATCATCTACCAATATTCCCTTTTATAAGGCCATGAACTTACCCTCCCAAATCACTTTTCAACAATCATTTTTACCGCTAAAAGTTGTGACACCTCAATCACTCAAATTGCTACTCATGTCTCCTCCCCCCATTTTTATTTTTGCCATCTCTAATTCTGTGGTTTCCAAGTGGAATTCTCATATCATTATCAACCATCAAATTACAAAATTTTGTGGCATTTGAGGATAATCATTGGTAAACCATGACAAAGTTAGAGAGCTCTAGTTCACCTTTCATCCTTATCCCTCTCTTTTTTTATTACTTTCGCGAAGACAGGATCTTAGGCTCAGAAAATTTATTTAACCGGTTATGAATTACAAATAATTGAATTAAAAAAAAAATCAAAGAGTGCACAAAAGTGAGTATTTTAAAGAACAATTAGAGAGGCCACTTAGATTTAATCACATATATATGGGATAATTAAAAAATTAGGGAGTGTACGTACACTTCCTGATCTATATGTAGCTCCATTACTGTTATTTCTCGTTATATTGTTTTTTATAACATAATTATTAAATCAGAGACGGTATCAATAATGTTATTTCAGACAACAAAATTAAATTTTTAAAGAGTACAAGGTATAACCTTATTTTATTATTTTTCGAAAAATAAGTTCTTTAGCCTTTAGCTTCCCCGGCCCCTCACTTCAGCCCTAAGTAAACTTAAATTTATGTCAATTTTTCATGAAATTTAAACAACATTACGACTACAATTGAGTAGGAATATAAATGGTATATATTAATAATAAACTCCGTTCATGGTTCGAGTTGAATATAGTAAAATATTTCTTTCGTATGTAATTTTTCAACTATGGTTACTTTTAAATTTCTTGTCATCCTTAAAGGTTTGCTATTCGACATTTCACGGTCCAAATTTATTCTCTTTGGGATTTGGCTTATTTTTATGCTACACTTGGTCGGTTTGTCTCAAAATAATAATCACGTTGGTGATGTTGACAAATTAGCTTGATTATTCTTTGAAGTTGTAATTAACTTTTGTTTAAGTATCTAAGTAATATCAAATAACACCATGAATGTTAAAATTTAATTAGTTCTTTTTATGCGTGACATCAACTAATAAGGGACTGATGTAATTAATTAATATTAGTCCTAATCTTTCATATATATGGAAACATGTGAAATTTAACATGTTTGTTAGTTCGTCTATTTTCATGTTATCTATAGAGACAATGTAGGAATGCACTATTTTTAGTGATAAATCAATACATTATAAATTTAATATTTGTGATGAATTTAATCTACAACAATTTCGTTAGTAAATGTCTTGTTATTGATTGTTTCTTTAGTCCTATTTACATTGAATTCTATCACTAATTCATCACAAATAACTTAAATTTGTGATAGAATTTATTCGTCACAAATTTTTTCATTAATGAAGCAGATACTTTTTTGTAGTGAGAGTATTTATAGGATTTTTTTTAGTACAATAAATCATCATTGTGGTGTGTAACAAGTGATTATTGCTTTTAATGATTTCTAATCATTTTGTTATATTTTTTAAATCCTTAATCTATCATAAATAACAAAAGAAAAAAATAGTAATTAATCTTGTTTCGGTAGATTTACTCGTTACTAAGATATACAAAAAGAAAAACGACAAATTTGAAATGATCACATGCAAAAATGCAATAATAATTATTGATAAGAATTACTTGATTTTGTTGCTTAAAAAAGATTCAAGTTGTCTAGTGCTGATAATTTTACCTAGGTAACTAAAATTAATTGAGGCCATAATCATTAGAAATTTTTATCTTAGTTAGTGTTGTGTACTATTCTAGAGACGCAATGAAGAGTAAAGATTATGTAATTGTTGGAAAGAATTATTTCAATACAGTTTCGCCACTAATTCAAATGTTACAAGTGCTGTCCACTGTTAATGAAAAAGGTAGTAACTCTTTTATCTAGATCATTATTTCTTATGGGAAATTAATTAGTCTTAGCTTCTCACATTGAGTATAGTCAAGTTCAATTCATCTAAATATGAGGCGAATTATTTAATTTCATTTGCTACATGATTAATTTATTCCTTATAAACATATATAAGTCAAAATCACACAATTGAACAATCAAACGTAATTGTGTTGTCACGTAATTGTGATAACAAGTCATTTTTACTAAGTTTTATGCCACTTGTACACTTATTTTGATTTAATTTGGGTTTTAAAATTGTTCGTTTATTTCTTACTTATTATAGATGGAAATTGGTGAAAAGTAGTTCAAAAATGGCCTACAAATAGTAAAAAATACAGGGGATGTCGTACAAGGAAGTTGGGAGGCTTCCTAAGCGGTAATAGAAGCCAAAAGTATACTTACGGCAAGAGTTTTACTAGGAAACAAACTCACTTATTGTCTACGATTTTTTCAGGTTTTCCAAAAAAATTTCTAGTCCTATTAGGAATTAGATTGAGGGTTAGGATATTGTATATACATGTTCTAAAACCTTGTCTTAACACTTTTGATTCTAGTTATTAGTTTCCTTATAAATTTTCAACTTTTATATTTTTATTTGAAGTTGTATTCATAGCCATGCGTACCTAAACTACTATCTTTAGTTAAAGAGTAATTCAAGCCAACATTTTGTTAATGGATTGTGAGATCTAATCGGTTTGCTTGTCTTTCATTTTTATGCAATTTTTGTGTCATTCTCTGTTCTCTTTGAGAAAACCACATCCCTTAATGCTATTTTGTTATTTGTTCAATGTGGCCAGTTGTTCATTGATAAAATCGCATATATACAGTTGGTAAGATTAAATCCGTAATTGTTTAATTGAATTAACACAAGTGAAAAGTAGTATAATTCGATTGGGTCAAAGCTTTTGATTTATACTACGAAAAATGTACAATCTAGTTTTGAAGAACCATGTTTGTAGGTTTGTTGGCTAGGATTGGGTCTTCCTAGTTTGTAATGCTGTTAACGAATTAAATCCTATCGTTTGACTAGGGTTATTCATTAATTAGGGATTACTCATTGCATTTGCATGTTTAATCTATTATTAAGGAAAGCTTAGGTTGTATGAGTTCTCTAAAAATTATAACCAATTTATTGTATGAACTAAAAGATATCTTTGAATCGATAATTAATCAATAAAAACGATGTGTAAAGAATTACCCTTTACTGAGTTTTTATTTATATAGATTTGTTTTTAATTTATTCATTGCTTTTATTTTATTTTTTTTAACTTTTGATTCAATCCCCCCCCCCCCCCCAACTTACTTTAATTACATGGTTATCTTAAGATTTCTTCAATAAGTTATTCCCTGTTAGATCGATTATACTCACCCTATTTACAATTTTATTTGTGTTTAGAGTAGTAGAAATTATTTTTTATGAATTCGACATCCATCAAATTGATTACGTACATTTAATTATACCGAAAATTTGATTTGTTTTTCCGCAATTTCGTCAATGTTTATAAGTATGAATTACCTTATAGTAAATGTGAGACCTAACTAACTATATATATGTGATGTATATTATATAATGAGAAATTCTAGCCCAGACCCGGCTCGATCGAACTAGTGTTAATCACGTGGCGAGTATTTTACACTTGCCTTGTGAATGACAATTAATTTAGGGA
>CM047872.1:26414-46572 GCA_026212405.1 Petrea volubilis
TTATATAAATATAATCTGAAAAGCAAGAGCTACATTCGATTAAAAAAAAAAGGATAATAATAATAATAATAATAATAATAATAATAATAATAAGGAAACTCTATGTTGATCTCATAATAATTATTACAACGAGAAAGATAGCATAGCTCCAACCTCGACGCAGGTGAATATAAGAACCAAAAGCACGATTGCAAGACGCGGGAGGAGAAATTGAAGATGTGGCAGCTGGAATTTAAAGCAAGATGTATTTCTTCTTCTTCTTCAGATCTAACACAATGGTGCTTCATATATTATTTATGTACAGAAAAGAAGGAAAAGGTTGGAATCCCGCATTTTACATAGCATTGTAAAATGATCAAATAGAATTAACGGAGCGGAAGTACCCAAATCAAAACAAATTAACAATAATGATCAATTAACAAAGTAAAATGTGGATGCAAAACATACTGCGCGGACGGCGGTCAAAGATCCGAAGAGCCCTTTGTTAGGCTTGGACGCCAAAAAAGGGAATAATCCAAATTCCAAAAGATTGGTAATCAATAATCAAGCTCCTAACAATGGACAGAGCTTCAAAAATAGGAGTAAAATTGTTTTTCCAGGGGGAGAGAGAGAGAGGAGAGAGAGAGAGAGAGAGGGAGAGAGGGAAGAAGCAAAGACAAATCTGTTACGCTATGAAAATTTGGAGCGACTACTAGTCCGCCCTGTTGCTGTTGAGTCGTTGATGAAGGCTCCCTTATTTTTCCTTTTTTATTTTAATTTTATTTTCGACCCAAGAAGAAGGGGTCAATTTTTCACACCAAAGCGAAAACGTGACACTTTATCGACCGCTTCCCCTCTGTTTGGCAAAATGTCGGTGGCAAGGAATTCAGAAATTGGGGCTCTACTTCTTGTCATTTTTCTTTATCATTTTTGAGTAATAACTTTTTTTTTCCCCCAAAATAGTTTTTAAAGCATGTTAAAATAGACAAATATTTTTAAATGAATCAAGAGTATCTTTGGCCACTTAAATTGATAAAACAGGTGCATGTCTCGCATGACAATTAGTAACGAAGAATAATTTAAACTTTAATTTTGCATCTCACTTTCCAAAATTTCATATCTGGCTCCAAACATTCTATCAAATTAGGGGTGCATATTTTTACAGTCACAATCAATTATATGTTACATTAAAACTATACAGTGACGGGGTGTATATTTTGTTGTGTTTTATACTTTATTTTCATTAATTTTTATTAATTTGGAATTTCATAAACGTGAATTTTATAATTGAAACGTGCTTCACACTTGAACACCAACTTTTTATGCAATGTGTTAGATCAAAAAAGATACATAAATAAAGATTATCAGGCCCATACTTGGGATAGTAATCGTGTTGGATTGAGTGGATTCATGTTGAGTTGGATGGCTTCGTTTTGAAATTTGTTCAACCCAAATCCAACCCAATAAATGTCAAATTCAATAAACCTCAATCCAGACACATTACAAAAATTACTCAATCAATCCAATCCAATCCAATCCAATCCAACCAATTAAATTTTGTGCGAACCCAATAACACAAACCCACAAGTGAAACTATATCAATTTGACAATTTGTTATTATATATATTTTTCAAACATTAATTTACTAAAAAATAATAACGTACCAAGATTTGAATTTTAAAGTTTTATCTTGCCTGTACATTGAATAAACATTTAAGCATCCAAACTTTAGGGTATCCGAGGAGCTACAACATATGAAACAACATTTACAACTGAACCAAGAATTCCATGAAAACCAAGTAAGATTGGAAACTCAGAAGAGCAAATTTACATGGCACAAAGAGGGGGAGAGGGAGGAAGGTAAAAGGAGAACGACCTCAATTGAAAGTAGCATAATCATCCATTAGAAACCAACCCAACCGCCATGCTGATACATACAAAGCATGGCCGAACTAACGCATAGGTCTCTTAACTCAAACTCAAGAAACATATTACAGTAGGTGTAGTATGCAGATATATTTCGAAACTATAGTATTAGGATGAAAAGTACTATCAGCATCACAACCACAGCAATTGCCAGCACCCACCAACACTGTTAAGAAAACAAGAACAGAGTACGATTAAATACTATAAAACATGCAGTGCCAGGTACTTCAAATATCTACAATTGAATGAAGATGATCAGCGGCATGCGCATGACGAAATTAGGAATCATATTACTTCCGTTTACAATTTAGTATAGATAATATGTGTGTTTGCGTGTGAGTGATAAAACTGGTCCTACATATACAGTGGAAGAGCATACGGTGCAATGTGCCAGGGGTATCTGGCTTTAACGGCCTAAAGTGCTTTTGTTAAATTTGATGTTGCAATACGCAAATAGTGCCTATTTCGAGGGTGCAAAATGCTGTTAATCTATCTTTAAGTGCATGCAAGCCAATACATCTCACTTGGTATTCTGGCTTGATGCTAACTTCATAGAGCCCACCAGATCCAACAAGTCACAAGTACAGTCAAAGTTAGCAGATGTTAATATTGTATAAGTTCAGATGTTCTCCTAAAACCTTGAATATTGTTGCTTCAGTCCTTTTCGTCTCTTATCACTTTTCCGGTGGAACCTATATCCATGAGGACTCAAAGAGGAAAACTCACATGCTATGGAAAGGCACAAACACATGCTACAAACTAGTGCACTTGTTAAATGTGAGAGCTTGGAATAAATTGATGAGCCGAAAAATCAAGCTTGCAAGATAGTTTCTACTCACCCATGAGGCTGTCGATTTCCCACTTTTGGATGTTTTAGACAGCTGCAGCTTAGCTTGGGTTGTTGCACCAGCAGATGCCTCAATATTGTAGTGAATGTCATCTGTTTGAAGCACATGAGAGATATTCCCCCAAAAAAACAGAAATACGCAATTTCAAGAATAAAAGTTGTCAGCTATTAGAATACCAATAGTTACACTCTGGTCGTCGACTAACACGGCGAGGTCCTTAAAAATTTCATTTGCTTCTCCAATCTGATCCTGTATCTCTTTGATTCCTTGTTCTCTTTCCTCAATAATAGCCTCATTGAATGCAATTTCGTTGCCCAATAGTATGAAATCCTGTCTGCAAAATTAAAATTTCTGAAATGCACACATTTACAAAGGGACATAGGTTGCTTGGCTGGGACAAAATATATTAATTTGATAAATTCAAGGGCGAATTACAAAACTACCCCTCAAGTTTAGTGAAATTACAAAGAAACCCCGTTGAGTACAGGGCCAGTGTTATATCTAAAGGAATGGCGATAGTGTCTGATTTGACCTTATTAAAAAATAAATCACAACATATCTACAATTGAATAAGACAAATATGCCTCACATGGGGGAGTTTTTTGTGATTTCACTATACCTTAGGGGTGGTAAATGTAATCTACAAAGAGACATAGGTTGCCTGAGCTCTCTAAATCCTTCAAATGCATAATACAGCAGCTTTTCTAATATAGAAAACAAGGAATCAATGGGTATCTATATCTTTCTCACTGCACCACAATAATATCTTTATTGTCGAAGTTGGACATTTTGGTTAAACATACCTTTTTTTTTCCATAAGAAATGCCTTGTTGTCCCCTTCTGAGCAGGGTTCTGAGTATTGAGTAGAGCTAGATCTTTGCACCAAATCAAATATTCAAATTTAAGATGTTTCTGTGATAACATATAGGTGCCCAAAGTCAAAGTTCTTACGTCGTTGGAGAGGACAGTGGAGGAACAGCAGGAGAAAATGTAGACTCCCGTTCTGATGCGAGTTGTTGCACTTTCTGGAACTCTTTCAAGGCAGTTTGAAAATCTCTAGCAAGTTTGGCATCTTGAATTCTCCTACTTGGCTGAACAAACATCCAGCAAATAAACTCACACATTACTAACAGGTACCATACGTAGAGATCAACGACCAGGATTGTGCATAAGTAAAATTCAGTCAGTGTCATTGATGCATTGTTTAATTGATTAAAAGGGCTTAGCAATAGCGTAGTGGACATGTGCTACCTGAGTTGCGCAGCTAAGAGAGTTGCATCCTAAATAATTCTATTATAAGCATGGGGCAAAGAGCATGTAACATTTTCATCTTGACAATCCCTCACCTGCTCTGTTGAGTACAAAGTTGCGTGCACATTCTTTGAAGTCATTAACTCAGAAGAAGTCAAACTAGACAATGCATTGCTCCATAATTTTACAACAAAGAACTCAATAAATTAACAGATATATTTTTCAAGATATTCAAGGTCAAATATGAAATTTACAGCTTCACCAAGTAAATTCAAGTTTTTTTCTTGGGCTTATAGGTACTTCCTGGAGAACTTCAAACGCCACGTAACCAGGAGTGAAAAGTTCATGTGTAGGATATCTAACCCACACTGCGTCGATTTATTGAGATTCCCAACCAGTCATGGGGGCAAATGTAAAGCCACCTCAACAAGCCAATCCATCAGTCACGTTCTATATATTAAGGACTCGTTTGGTTCGTGAGATGTGTTAATCTACACTTGTGTATGAGCTGAAGATTAGCTGAGTTAGCTTTGTTTTTGGGCTTATGTTTGGTATCCATCGTTACACGAGATTGAGCTTCGTACAAAATTAAGTCGTGGTTGTTTGGTTGGCTAATTTGTTTCAGATGTGATGACAGATATGCATAAAATTACCTTTTTGTCCTTATGTTTAACTTGCCATGTATGGGAATACGTTTTTGTGTAGTTGTCAAACATTCTCGGCTCATATAGAGAAACACGTTTTGGGGTTCCAATTATTTAGTTGGATTATATGCATCCTGTTTCTACTAGTCTTTAGATTGCCGAAAATTTGCAGTCAGGTATGGTATGATGTTGTCTATACATCTTTATTCAAACCTGATAAAATTTACTTGAATCTTGTTTTTTGGCGTGTTCCCAGTCTCAAATAATTGGGCCACTAGTGTAGGGACCTCCTAATTGACGCAATAGAAGCTGATCCAAAAGCTGGTTGATGTAATTTTAGACGACAATTTACTGCTGTAAGATATGCACAAGTTTTTTCGCTTCTCTCAATTTTGACTGTGTAGTTGTTAGAAAACAGCTCCCAATTTGTTTTTATTGCTTTATTTGAGTCGGACCAATCACTGGAAAAGCTATGTAATTTTTTTTTGTCGCGGGATATGCGTAATTTGTGTTAAAAACCACAAAGAATCTTGTACTTTTGGGGTCATTGAATTGTCACATTACTCCCCAACACAAGATTAAATATAAAGCTTTTAGACCAAGTTTTTGTGAACGAATAAATTAGGTGCCGCGAAACTGTTGTGAAATAAAGGATTCATTTTTTTCGTCTCCATATCTTAAGCAACGACGAACACACGTGAGCAACCAAAATGTCTACCGTGCGAGAACTTGCTGGTATAATGCAATCATCACATATTTTTTACAACGATGTTTGGACAGAGGAATTTGATTACACTTTCATATCTATACTTGGCGAGTATGCCGCAGACGGATTTCGTCATAACGATGGGATCGTTCCACGTATTGTGCACGACTCCGGAAAAGAAATGAATGAGGCATACGGATGGACACATATGCCTAATTTCTACATGGCTAGGATGGAGATACTAAGACTTCGGTTTAACTTGTTTAAATGGCTGATTGAGCTGCCAAATGTAGAATACATAACAAGAACTCAACGTCTTGTCGCGTCCGAGGAAACGTGGCTGTCAATTTGGGAGGTGCTTCTCGATTCCTTTGTCTAAGTCTCTATTACAAATACTTGTGCAAGCTTGTATTTTTACATTATAACTAAATTCAAAAACATTATTACGTAGAGGATCAGTTATAGAATTTATTTTTCATTTTTTCTTATTTGAGTATTTTTTTTTTGGGTTGCTTATAGGTAAAACCACTGGCGTTGTATTACTACTTCGCTGCAGATCTGGCATGGCGTGAATTAACTGAGATATTTGGGACTCTCGTGCCATGATTGATGACAGACAGACGTCGACGCAGAAAAAAAAGTGTCTCCATAATGGTGCTTGCTCAGGACCATATATCGTTTTTATGTTTCCTTTGTAGTGTGTGTTTGTTCCCCTTTGTTTTTAAATTATCGTTGTCTAATTTAATTCTGTTGCCCAATATCATGTCATTTCAATTATACGTGAATTATAATTTCAGTGTGCTTCAGTTGACGTGGTAATCATCCGATCCCCAAATTAATGAATTTAGTTGCTTTGGAAACGCTTGATCTACACCCAACAACATATATATAATGGCTATATTATTCTTGGGCACAATCAGAGTGATACTCCAAAAAGCAAAACACATTCCGGATTTAATGAAACACACATACGGATTTGCTTAGAAAGCAAGTGCTCATGAAACAAATACCATACTACAAACCGAAATGGTGAGTGCAGTGGCAATTGACAACATAAGCCAACACTTAGAACAAAGCATAGAGGGAGTGTTATACATGACACAAAGGTACGGAATAATAAGACATACGACGGGTAGAAGTCAGTAACAACTCCCCAGCCTACATGCATAGATTGTAATAACAAACTCCATTTGAAAGCATTCGGAGCTGGTGATTTACGGGTCGTTTAGGCGTACGGGGGCAGAAGAGGAAGCCTGTGACCCCGGAGGGTTGTTGTCTTCATCGTCCTCGAAGTCGGGTGCAACAGCGTTTGAGTGTTGAAAAGGGCCATAGTTGAACCGACCGGACCGACTCCCACCAGACATGGTTTGTCCTCCACGTGCACCCCATGCCACGGAATCTTGGCTCCCACTTGTTCGAATTCCACCAAGAGGGTCCAAGCATCCCCAGAACGACGATCCTAGCGACTCGTAACCATCCGTTCCAGATTGAGTGTGAGCACTACCAGCAATTGCTGCGCGTCTAGTATTAGTGTTACGGTTAACAATTTCGACAGAGTCATCTGATATCTGGATTATGTCCGGATAGTCCGATACATCGGTCACAACTGGTGGTCCGAAAATCTTCTGGAGTCCAACCCATTCGGGCTCTCCAGACATCATGTACGCTTCCGCAATACGGTGATACTATATAAGATAGTATATAGGGGTCAAACCAAAAAAGGAATCAAAAAGAAATGCAAATTGTAAAATTTCTGTCTACATTTAATTAACTCTACATACGTACAAGTATTTTTTAGATATGTGGAAATTAGATATGCCACAATCATTAAGCAGTACGCAAACTAACATGACCATTTGGTGAACAACAATGATATCGTTATCACATAAAATTCAAGCATAAATTAAGTAAAACATGCGTATTAACGTCCTATATGAAATAATTTACCACATAGATGTAGTCCCACAATGTTGCGTTGCATTGAATGATATTACGAAATGGGTCGTAACGAACACCGTCAACATTAATTGCAAAGCCAAAGGCTTTCCAACGCTTCTCAAGACGTTTGAACCAATATTGCCCCTCTTGCATAGTGAAACTCATACGGAAGTTCCGATTCACCACCTCAAGTGAAGCGCCAATGATATTGGTGTCGAGTTTCGTTAATGGAGCCTGGCGGCCCTCACAAAATTTCACGAGTTGCTTCACAAATTCATGGTCGATCCTTCTGTTCCAATTCTTGGAACCCTCGTACAAGACTTCTTCTTGTGGTCTAGGATTGCGTGGTGCCATGGATACAATTTATATGCTTGCAAACTTACCACACACCACTACGTACATGCTATGAGACGTCGAGGTTGTATTTATAGGCCAAAAGATTACACTTTAACATAATTGCTATTTACTTAACTAATAAATATAATTAAAACTTGAGTAATTTATAGATTACGTTATATATATTTCTTCCATGGCTCTATCATAAGTTTGGTTACTTATACAGCGTGTGGGTAAGTATAATAAGATTCGCTTTTTTTTAAAACGTTCAAAATCCCATCATTTGGTTGAACAGTAAAGATTCCCATAATGAAGGAAGGAACCTATATCTGACATACTCTAAAATGAGGATATGAAAAGATTTTATTCCCAAGTCAACACATTTTCAGATACTATACCTTACCACATACTCCATGTAGATATTGAAAAAGATAACCTAATGGAATCTAATTTCCTCGTGCATTGGATCTACACTGCCCAACCTACTCTAATAGTGCATCATGCTATGGACTCATTGCACATGCTTGAATTGGAAAATATGCATACATATATTTATAAATATAATTTTTTGGGTTAGGTAGGGAGTAAATATTCAGAAAGTTTTTATCATTCTTTGGGAATTGTTTATTTGTTGATAAGTTTGGTTTCGTGTACCCTATTTTGAATGGTATCCAACTCTTACAATTCATATTTTTTCGGGTCCAGGAATATATATCCCACTTACTACGTCGCCTACTGCTCCTCAGAAAACCGCTGCAAACCGAAACTGTGATTTTTCATTACTCTATTTGTAGGACTAACCTCTGTTTATTTGTTTCCCTTCCATAGTCATGGCTAACGGTTCTGATGCTAACGCTTCTCAAGACAGCATGTTTTGGGATGAACGGTGGACCAAAATCATCGAGACATGCTTTGTTGAGGTTGTTGCAAACGAAGCCATAGCGGGTAAGTTTGAAGTCGGTCATCCAGACTTGGACGCAATAAAGAAAGCTCGGCAAATGACAAATGGTTTCTATAATGAAAATTTTTCTGAAAGGTATCTCATCCAACGTTTGAAGAAGTTGCGAAAGCGCTATCTTGTCTTCAAGTGGTTGTGTTCGAAGACGGAGTTTTACTACAACCGTCCTACCGAAGCATATGTTTTTCCCAACGCTTTGTACGAGCAATGTGTTCAGGTCGGTAAATTTTGCTTTGTGGTCAAGTCGAAGGACTTCGCTTCCTGCATAATGTCGGTCTAATAGAGTAGAGGATGAATGTTTCGATAATGACATTGTTACCCTATGCATCGATGATGAACGAAATTTGTCAATCTCTATCAACATGCACACTAAGATGGCTTCACATTATTCACGTATTGTGTTTGTCTTTTATTATTTGCAAAAAATAGCCTCGATATTATCATCGCAAATTTGGTGTACCTTGACAGGAATACTCACTGGTGAGAGCGTATAAGTACACACCAGAGCCTCATTGGGAGGATTTGCAACTGATTTTTGGATCCCTGCCCACACTTGGTAATGGCTCGCCTCGTAATGATCCGTTTCCAATGGAAGTTGTTCATGCCCTTCCTGCTAACGCACAAGCCCAAGGACCACACCCACACCCACCACATTTTGTGCAGTGGAACGATAATGATGAGCATTACGCAAGTAACTTTTGGGGTTATGTATCTGCTGCGCACAACAACCATGGAACTATTGAAGCTAATGATGGTTCCAGCGACGAAGGGTCTAACTATTAGCTAGATGTTTGAAGACTAATACAAATTGGCACTACCGTATCATTTTGATTACCTTTCTTTTATTAGTGGACCTATTTAAATGGCCATTTTCGCTTTTATATGTGTGTTCAATTTTCAAGATTATGCCCAGAACCTTGCTTTAGGAGAACAAAGGCTTCTGAATGTTCAAGAGATTTCGACATTTGCTTATGTTTGTACTATCTATGGTATTTCCCAATTGTACGAGTCATTGTTGTCATTCACTAACCATCGAATTTATTGTTGCTTTACTACTGTCTTCTTTTGATAGTGCCTCAAATGTGGCCATCTAAGTTTCATGCATATAATAAGAATGATAAAGATACATGTCCAGTATTAGTTTAGGAATGTTATCCTAAACCCATAATAAGGAGAAGCATAAATAATGCCAACTTGATTCTTCATAAACTAGACAACACAATTGTGGGCCTCGAAACAATTAAATTCCAAAAGTGACTAAATACGTACTTCTTTCCCTACATTTATATAGAGAGGGAAATATATCCAAGAGGTTCCAAAAAGCACAACACACCGCACACGTGCAAAAAGATATTTATAGCAATCCAAAATAGGCAAAATATAGGTTGTGTTGGTCAATCAATTCATCCAATGCAAAAACCATTGTGTTGTCTTCGAGGCTATCAATTCATGGCAAATGGACTCCACCTTGAAGGACCATTTCAAGGTATCGGGCACGAACGGATTGTGGCATGCCCCAGAAGGCTAAGCATTCTGACTCATGTTTTGCCAAATAAGTAGTCAAATAAATTTTTTGGTCTACCGTTAGGTGCTCAAATTCCGAAACGGCCTCAAATATTTGTGTTTTGAGGGCTTTGTCTTTCGACATTGGTTTGGTTTGGCTATTCCCAACATCAGTCCATTTTTCGGCCATTTCGCGAAATAGCACTGTTGAGCGATCAATCCAAGTATCCATGACCGAGTGGATGTCGCCGTCCAATGCACTATTTTTCCTCTTGCGTTTGCCACTGCTTGACGTCTTTGTTTTGTCATCGCTTTGACAAATTGGTGACTGAGAAGTGTCGACAGCCTCGTTTGAGGTATCAGGTACTTCTTGTGTTTGTGCAAATGGTTGTTCAAATTCATCATCTGCTGTATCTATCCCAAAATCTGAACCCTTGACCATATTTGAAAAAAGCTCATTCACAGCATCGGCTACGTCTATTTGGTGTTCACCAGTTGCACGATTTGTTCCGAATATCTTCACCAACCGTTCGAAATAAGGTTGCGGCTTGCCTCTTAGGAGTTTCGCCTCTTTGTTCACCTGACCATTTAAAAGAAAAATTAAATATGTTGTAAACTACACATGCTCCTGGAAGATTACTCTACACTTGAAGCAGAATTGGCTGGATATGTACTGAAATTACCTTCACATATGCATCCCAGGCCTCGTCTTCAACAACTATGACATGCGTTTTGGGATCCCACCCTGCACCCGTTCCTCCAGAGCTTTTCAAGATGCCTTGTAAAAGTCTAAGCGTTTTTTCCATACTTGAAGCTTCGACCTAATGTGTTTCTCGTACAACCCACACCCAGGCAATTTCTCATGCATAATGGCTTGTAGTTTCGCCAGATACCCACCTTTAAATGAACCATCTGACCATAGTCCGAGCCCTTGAATATACTCCAACGCGTCAAGCAACGTCTCCTCTTCAACAGTGGACCAAAATCGACGACTGACATTTTGGTCTTGAATCGACCGAATCGAGTTACTAGTGCCCTTACTTGCCATACCCACGATCTGCATCCAAAAAAATTGACATGGTCAGCCACAAAGTTAAAGGCAATCAATCACAAATGCCAGAACGATACTATACTACATCCCAGTACACATGCTCAAGCATATACTAATCACAACACATATCTATTACCATAATATTATAACAACAGTGAAATAATTACTAATAAGAATCCAATGAATAATATGCGTTCACTGTAGCACACATGGCACACGCACTAATTTCGTTTCGATGTCAAAATAATAGTTAGGAGAAGTTGTCGCACAACCTTAAAACATTAACACACAAAATAACCCAATTGAATGAAGCGTAAAATTGAACTATATATGAACTGCTACGCCTCTATATTTTTAACTGTGCCTCCACTCGTTGAACATATTGTCAGCAAGACTATCACGATAATTGTTCCAGGCAGGTGTGCTTTCCACTGCCTCAATCAACTCATCATCATCGTCATCATGGTCCGATTCATCATCGGTAAGATTTTCTTCCATCGGATCAACGTCCATTTCGCGCCGTATGAAATTGTGCAGAAGCGCACATGACAGAATGATGAGGTTTTGAGTCTTGATAGGGTACCACGTTGGGCTCCTAAGAACTGCCCAACGATTCTTCAATAAAGCGAAAGCCCGTTCTATAACATTTCTTGCCCGGCTATGGCGGAGATTGAATAACTCTTGTGGGGTCTGTGGTTGTCTAGCACCCCTACGCCACTCATTCAGATGGTATCTAGTCCCTCTGTATGGGGCTAGAAACCCATCGGCATTCGTGTATCCACAATCGCACAAGTAATAGTTACCTGGAAAATACAGTAACGAACTTTTAAATCTAATGCAATCATAACAATAAATCACTAGAAATAATTAAATACTAACAAAGTCAAATGTTCAAATGATTTTCAATTTCTCTCTGTACGCATTGTCATGTATTTTTACGAACAATAGAAATTGAGGAATATATGTATTCTTTATTACCTGTCGGAACTCTCAAACCGTTTGCTTTGCCTATTGCCGAACGTAATACGCGACTATCGGCAGCAGAGCCTTCCCAACCGGCCAAAACATAGATGAAGTTCAGGTCTCTATCGCAAACACCTAACATGTTGACCGACACATCGCCCTTACGATTAAAGTATCTATTTTTATCCTTTGCTGGGGCATGGACTTCGATAAACGTCCCGTCCAACGCTCCAAGACAGCCCTAGCAATATATGTTGTTTTGGGATAGCAGTAATAGTTAGTAAAACGAAGATAAATGATAATGAATTAGACATCATACAATTTAAAGATCTACATGTAAAACATGGTTAATGTTACCTTGAAATGTTTCCACGTTTCGTTTGTTTCGGCTACGTCTATGGGTTTTGGTGTAACCAACAACAAATTGCTTATACGGATTAAACACGTTAGCGTTTGATTGAACACCTTGGAAATGGTCTCCTTTGAACGCTTGAAAGTGGTACTTATTACACGCATCTTCGTATGATGGGCCAAAACGGTGAGGAAGATTGCTACTTTCTCCGGCACAGACACGAACCTGTCAGAGGTTAAACCACCTATTTGCTCTAAAAGATAGCACAACCTATTGAAAGCATCGCGGTTCATCCTAAGATTGTCTACACAGTCTGTGTCGCTTATTTGAGTCAATGTTCTAAGGTGTTTCGCTTGTTCTGGCATTCTTCCAATTATACTATAAGTCCTTGATTGCTGACGTCGCCTCCGGATGGGATTTCGCCGCTAATTTTGGTTTGAAAGTAGTATGTGGTAGAAAGCTAGAGTATTGAATGACCAAAAAAGGTACGCCCACAAATAGAAAAATAGTTGTCGTCTTGTATTCATGTTTCGATTACACACTACAACATACAAACTTGAGCATTAGCCAAAAAAACATCCTCAATTTTGATGACAATCAATAAAACATACAAATGCTTTAGTTATAGGTGAAGTAAAACTTCAGCAATGGTCAACTCATTCAAATAAAGCTTTGCCAAAATAAGTCTCAAATCCATCAAGTGAATAGGAAACAACCGGCACTTTAGTTGAGAAGAGTAAGTTTACATTTTACAATTATTTCCCCAACACGTGC
Source organism: Petrea volubilis (assembly GCA_026212405.1). Taxonomy (NCBI): domain Eukaryota; kingdom Viridiplantae; phylum Streptophyta; class Magnoliopsida; order Lamiales; family Verbenaceae; genus Petrea; species Petrea volubilis. The sequence continues at coordinate 39,644 of CM047872.1, forward strand.
AACCCAAAGAATTGATCAAATGCCCAATTTTTTGTGATTTGGTGTTTGACGTATTAAAAAAAAATCGGAGCATGAAATTTCTGATATCCGAATGTCGGCAAAAAAACTAAGAATTTTCCAATTATGTCTATTCACAAAAAATGCGAAAACACATAGCCACAAACGGCTGCCCAACCATGATTGGATCATAAACGAAGTCGCAGAACCACTTTGGTTTTGGGTCAGATGAAAAAAAAATGTGTTGTAATCCAAAAAATTGCAAAAACAAATCAAACACCAACGATACATTTATGAGTGGTAATACCAAAGGTCCGAAGCATTACCGAAGGATTTCTGAGAACACAAGTTTCTTTACGCTCCAAATTCGCTCTCTCCCTGCAGCGGCGACCTCTTACGCCTCTCCCTCTAATGACTTGGTTTTGGGAACGATGCTGAAGTTTGTCACCACGATTTGGGAACCCAAATGTAACCCTAATGAAGGACAATGACGTAAAAAGCCAAGGGCGAAATGAGGACAAAAAGGTAAAAGTATGTATTGCGAAATGTTAATCGCGAAGAGGCCACACTGAATCTCAGCTCCACCCCCAAGATGACAATCTCGAGATGACTGCCTTCACGTTGCGGGTCACACAAGATTAGCTCTAGACCCGATATTCTAATCCCGCGAACCAAACGAAAAATAAGCCGATACGTAGAGCAGATTTCTCGGCTAATCATCTGAACCAAACGAGTCCTAAAAGAGATATAACTGGTCGTCATAGCTCAAAGGAGAGAGAATACCTAGGCTCCTCTTCTGGGGCTACTTAATTAGCTGAGGAAAACACTAATTTGCCTTGGGAATTAATCAGCGAAGTAGTTAAAAGATAAGAGAAAAAGAAAGAAATGAAGTGCAAGTTTTGAAACAATGCAGCTAAATTATAATATTTCAGATAAGATAACTCCGAATAAGAAACAATGGACTCATTACCAAATTGGAATCAGACCAGACATTTTGAAATTAATTGTAGCAGAATAGAGAAAGCAAGTAGTAGTAGCATACATCGACGTCAGCGCCACGGTCGGATTCAGTGAGGGATTTGAGCTTAGCAGAGGTCACCTTCACCAGCTCCATTATCCGTTCTCTTGTATTTTGCCTGTCCGCCGGCGTCGATTAAATTAAGAGTTGAGAGGTACAAAAGAATAAGATGGTAGGCATAATTAACTCCAAGGCAAATGATAAACAAGTTATGATAGAAAAAGAAAATGCAACAATTATAGTTGTAACTGGAAGTAGAAACGGACAATTTGAGACGGTGATCGGGAGTGTCTTTGGAGGTTCCGATGGCATCGACAATCCTACGGAAAGTGGCGACGGCAGTGTTGATTTGGAATAAGGCGGCGGCAACATCCTGGGATGCTGATGCTGATGATCGAGAAGTCCGATTGTTGCCGCTGGCCTTCTGGAGATCTTGGAAACTCATTAACTACTAATTAATTGCATAACAACAGCACCACAAATACCAGTTGGACGAGTGGCCCGAGATCGCGATTCGCAAAACTAGTGGTTAGGGAAAGCAATTGGTCAATCAGTCCTCACAGCCTATGCTTTTTTCTTTTTTCCTTTGATTTCTTTTTGTTTATCGGAAGGATATCTTCATTAGTGTTCAAAGTTATATGAATAATGGCACTTTTGGCCAAGAAAAATTAGACCATGCCACCTAACTTCAAGCTTTAAGAGAAGAGAGTTCAGTCTAGAAGAAGCTGGTAGAGCTTTAGTCAATGAGTCACATCCACTTATCCTACTTAAACAGTAAAGTAAGCTCTCTTCGAATGACACAAGTGGAAGTTAATTGCTTTCGGCATCGTCTATTCTCTACCAAAATGGACGAATAAGGCTCCAATGAGAATTGACAAGGATTTTTTTAGATCAATTCTAAAATTGATTTTTCCATCATTAACTACATGGAATGGCAGTTCGGCTTTTATTATATAATTGTATTACATCTTTTATTATACTTATCAATATACGTCTGACGTGGCGTTATTCCGATCGGTAATCCGATCCCTCCCTCCAGACGGCCTTTGAATTGCTATCCCCTCGGACCTTCGATCGACTCGCTCATGGCCGATCACTCGGCGCCGCTCTCCTCTCAGTCGACCCGTTAGCTGAGGCGTGCCGCCAGGATCGCCCGCCAGTTTTACCGGTCGACTATATTCTTGACCGGGATCGTACTCGGTCCAACGGCTCCCTGCTGGCATTTAATGCCCCGTCAGTCCGGGTATGGGGCACCACCTAATCCCATACCTCATTAATGGGGCGCTAGCTATAGCCTATGGACCCTACCCCTTGGCCTACCAGACGCCCACGTCGGTCCTCAACAACCCGCCTGGCTTGAGGGGCCCATGGGACCTGGTCTACTCGGACATGGTATAAATACCCCCTCATTTATGGTAAGAAACACGCATTTATTATTCCACATACCCATACTCTGCTCGAATTCCTACTCAACCGATCCACTGACTTAGGCATCGGAGGGCCTTAGCCGAGACCCCCCTCGGCTAGCTCACGTTGCCATTCCCTTTTTGCAGGACGTCTTTCCCCTCGAATACCAGCATACACCGAACCGACCAGAAAACTCGACCGGAGTCGACCTGAACCATATTCGACCCGCATCAACGTCATATATATTGGTGAACGGTCGAAATAAGGAAAAAAAATCTTCATATTTTTTTTATATCATTAATTTTTTTTCTTTCCTTATCTTGACCGCTCATAAATACGTGTGGCGTATATTAATGAGTGTAATAAAAAATGTAACATGATTATGCAATAAAAGATCCAAACTGATGGAATGTCGTCACTAATTACATTTGGAGAATAAATTTAGTTGTATTGGTGAGTAATTTTATGAGTTAGGTTTCTGACATATTACTTAAGATTAAAATTAGCGGAAGTCATGATAGATACTTGTAATGCAATTAACTTAGTAATTTTTTTATATACATTAAGACTTCGTAGGATATATTATTAAGGGAATACTTGATGTAATTGATTTTTTATGTCGTTTATCGTGTATCAATGTTTCATGATCTTGTAGAGGATGTTCAAAATAGTCAGAATTCATGCACATTGAGGCAATATTTTCATACCCAATATGAAAATGGTAGATGCTATTTTACGTACTACCAGGACAATGCCAGCCCTTGGTGCTACTTACTCCACGTAATTTATATTATGCTAGTCATGTCTGAATTACTTAATACTCTGAAAGGAGTAAATAGACAAACAAATATTCTGAAAAGGCCACTTATACTCTAATTCATTGTTGTGCGTTATATATATATATATATATATATTTATTTATAATAACTAGTATGTAAAAACCATGCACGGTTCATGTGCATCATCCAACAAAAGGGACTTTAAACATCGTTGATCAAAGTTTGGGACCAAGAATGCAAATAACTTGAGACCGAAAGTGTAACTTTTTCACTAAATTTCTGAAAATAAAATTTTTGGCTATGGGGGTTTAGATCTAATATATTTATGAACTCTGTTTCACCTCCATTGATATAGAGAGTAATGGGTTTGAGTTTTGCTATTTTTTTTCTAAAAATGATGTGTCGTCAATTTTATTTTATTTTGCAAATTATGATTTTATGTTGTTATAATAGAGAACTCTTCTCTTGACAAAAACATATGCGCCATACTAAAGTATAAACGTGGGCAGTGGGGTTGATTTAATGAATATATATATTTCGTTCTTAAAAGCGTGAAGAATGTATCGTTAGAGTTTGAATTTTGACTGTATATATATGTAGACGGCGTGTGCGAATATTATATATTGATGTAGCTTGAATTTTTAATAGATTCGAATTATGGTCCGGCCCGAAAAGCCCCCTGGTGTGACCCAAAGTGTACTTTGGAATTGGACAGGATTTTGGATTGTACAAATATATTTTCATCATAGTAGAATCTTCTCTCTATCTTATTGATGGATGTAAGCTATTCTGGCCGACTTATTCCTCTATTTACTACACCATTTTATTAACATTCTTTAGTTTAATTTGTGTGTGATTTAAATATTACCATCATTTTTATACTCACATCAAGTACAAATGATATGGTCCAATTATATTTTGAAGAACAAAAAGATTATTTTTTTCTATAAATTATACATACATATTATCATGTGTCGCACAAAATTTAAAAAAAAATAATTAAAGCTTTAGTTAAAATAAAAGATATCTATTTTGCGTAGTATTGATATAATCTCAAGGGATTTTTGATAATTTTTGAAACCACAGAGAGTTTCTCGTAAATTAATCTAACCTCAGGGATGGTTAGTATAAATCACCCAAAAAAAGGAAAGGGACATTTTCAAAAATTGAAATAAATTTATAATATGGATATAACCTCAGGAGGTTTTTGGTAATTTTTAAAAAAATAAGGGGTTTTCGTAAATTAATCTAACCTCAGGGATGATCAGTGTAATTCACCCTTTATTTTAATACAACTAGATAAACTCAAAAACACATAAAAGCTCATTATATGTGATTTTTTTGGCAAGTATTTCTTCTAAAAACACCTGTACGTGTAAAATCGTGAAGTTAATAAGGTAAAGTATAAAAAAACAAAGTTTATTTGATAAAGTATAAAAACGACCATAGTTCAGACAACTGAAGATTTTTATCCCATTTATATAACTAAATAAAAAAATAGAATTTCAAATAATGAATATTACAGAACAAGGCTAATGCAATTAAAATATAATAAAAAACTATGTTTTTATTAACTTTAATTTATAATTTTTTAAAAAAAATTTACATTTAAGTAATTTCTTAATAAAATACTTTAAAAATATCTATACAAAAGCATCGCATGTGCTCGAAGATTTTAAATTCTTGAGTCCAATACGAAATCAAAAGCATACGCAGGCTCCTATCAGAAGAGGAAAATGCTTACGACACCATGACATTCACAAGCCCTGGAAAATAGAAAGAGAAGGGTAAAGATGAGAACACATAGTAATATTGAATAGTGAATACTTTTATCCGAGTTATAAATGAAGCACCATACCTGAAAAGAAAACAATTCCCCAACTCATTCTGGGGCTTTAGCTCTGGTTTCTGTTAATTGTATGATCTCCTGCAACAAGTTGATATCTATTGCATTGTAATATTTGTTTCATTCGTATATATGTAAAAGTCTGCATATGGCAGTAGATACTACTGATCTGAAGGCAGGCAGCTCCGAAGACGTGAAATTTTACCACGCGCTGCAAACTAATACTTTATCAAGGCTGGTAGTGAAGCATAGAGTTCAGCTAAGCACTGGAAGATCCAGTTTAGAAACTGTTCTGTCGGTAGTTCCAAAAGTAGTTCAGCCTATCACAAGAAATGAATGATGTGAACTATGCAAAAAATTGGTAGACAGTACATAAACATTCACAACTAACTACCCATCTGAAGCACATTCAAATTTGAGGATAAAAGAGGGACTAATGAATAAATATGACTCCAAATTGTGATCCTAGACAAGTTACGTGTAACTTTTATGTTTCATCTTGCAGTTCCAAAGTAAAAGACTCCAGGAATGAAAACATCACATAACAAGTATTTCTACACATGAATAAGGATTAGGAAGATCCTAAAGTATTCAATACTTGTCAGCAAATAACTAATTTCAATCGGCAAGTGGTAACGTACCTTAATCGCTCCATCCTCGAAAACAAGAGAACTTCGGTGTATTTCAGATGCCATTGAATCTATCATCAGCTTGAAAACCTTTTTACTCATGTTTGTTTTCATGCCAACCATCTTACCTGAAGCATATATTTTAATAATTCCTAAATCTGCAGCCATTCTCCTCACATATAGCTTCTTCAACAAAATTTCCATGGAGTAGGGCTCCTTGCCATATTGACGGCGCAGATTCTCAGTAAATTGAATTAGATTCCAGATGTCTTTTTCTGCAGCTTCCTCGGCTTCTTTGATTGTTTCCAAGGGATTCTCCAAATAATTTATGTATTCAGAAGGGAGATGAGGGTTCAAATTCATATCAAACTGTTTAGCAACAAAGAATAAGAAGGGTAATGAAAAGGATAGTCAGATGAAAAGAACTTTCGTTGACATCATCTCACAAGTAAGCAATACCTGCACTGAATGGTAAGGAATAGAGACTACCCGATATTCATCTACCTGGAAGTTCAACAAACAAATTTTTCTCTGATAATTGGAGGAAATATTTATTTGCAGTTCAACTTATAACCGCAGTACTTGGAGAAAGTAATCACAAAGACAGTCCAAGACAAGGTTTCTACCATTAAAGAAAAGACATTTCGGAACTTACACTAACAATATAATGGAATATACATACCTTGGACAGGCTCTCAAAAAGCATTTCAAAGAAAAGATCAATTCCCACATTTCCAACATCCCCTGTTTGTTGCTCACCAAAGATGTTACCAAAGCCTCTGATGGCCATGTCTCTTTCTGCAAGTTGAAAACCTTGGCCAAGATCTCGACATTCTTCTAGAGCAGCGAGCCTCTCCTGAGAGCCAAAGAGCAAATGTTATATTAAAATTTAAACCAACTAAGAAATCCAGTCTGCCAAGATAATATGATGATATAATCTAATATTATTCACATAACAATTGGGGAAAACAGAATTAGAAAGATTTCGAAAGAGCTAATACATAACTTAGTTATTCTAACCTCGCACATCAAGTTATTATGACAAAAAATTCATAATCATTTTAAAAATGAATTTTGTGTCGTACCAATTATAATGTAAAATAAATTAAAATTTGTTAGAAGTCAGTATAATTTTCAGTTATTATTTGCATTCTTTATTTGTAGGCTTTAATTGTTTTGAATAATTAAGTACTAATTTTTTTCAGTCATTTTTTTCAACTAAATTGAATAATGCATTATTTAAGTGATGTCAC
>CM047872.1:47072-95356 GCA_026212405.1 Petrea volubilis
CATCCAGCAAATAACTCACACATTACTAACAGGTACCATACGTAGAGATCAACGACCAGGATTGTGCATAAGTAAAATTCAGTCAGTGTCATTGATGCATTGTTTAATTGATTAAAAGGGCTTAGCAATAGCGTAGTGGACATGTGCTACCTGAGTTGCGCAGCTAAGAGAGTTGCATCCTAAATAATTCTATTATAAGCATGGGGCAAAGAGCATGTAACATTTTCATCTTGACAATCCCTCACCTGCTCTGTTGAGTACAAAGTTGCGTGCACATTCTTTGAAGTCATTAACTCAGAAGAAGTCAAACTAGACAATGCATTGCTCCATAATTTTACAACAAAGAACTCAATAAATTAACAGATATATTTTCAAGATATTCAAGGTCAAATATGAAATTTACAGCTTCACCAAGTAAATTCAAGTTTTTTTTCTTGGGCTTATAGGTACTTCCTGGAGAACTTCAAACGCCACGTAACCAGGAGTGAAAAGTTCATGTGTAGGATATCTAACCCACACTGCGGTCGATTATTGAGATTCCCAACCAGTCATGGGGGCAAATGTAAAGCCACCTACACAACAAGCCAATCCATCAGTCACGTTCTATATATTAAAAGAGATATAACTGGTCGTCATAGCTCAAAGGAGAGAGAATACCTAGGCTCCTCTTCTGGGGCTACTTAATTAGCTGAGGAAAAACACTAATTTGCCTTGGGAATAATCAGCGAAGTAGTTAAAAGATAAGAGAAAAAGAAAGAAATGAAGTGCAAGTTTTGAAACAATGCAGCTAAATTATAATTTCAGATAAGATAACTCCGAATAAGAAACAATGGACTCATTACCAAATTGGAATCAGACCAGACATTTTGAAATTAATTGTAGCAGAATAGAGAAAGCAAGTAGTAGTAGCATACATCGACGTCAGCGCCACGGTCGGATTCAGTGAGGGATTTGAGCTTAGCAGAGGTCACCTTCACCAGCTCCATTATCCGTTCTCTTGTATTTTGCCTGTCCGCCGGCGTCGATTAAATTAAGAGTTGAGAGGTACAAAAGAATAAGATGGTAGGCATAATTAACTCCAAGGCAAATGATAAACAAGTATGATAGAAAAAGAAAATGCAACCATTATGGTTGTAACTGGAAGTAGAAACGGCCAATTTTGAGACGGTGCTCGGGAGTGTCTTTGGAGGTTCCGCTGGCATCGACAATCCTACGGAAAGTGGCGACGGCAGTGTTGATTTGGAATAAGGGGCGGCAACATACTGGATGTGAGCTGATGCGTCGAGAAGTCCGATTGTTGCCGTGGCCTTCTGGAGATCTTGGAAACTCATTAACTACTAATTAATTGCATAACAACAGCACACAAATACCAGTTGGACGAGTGGCCCGAGATCGCGATTCGCAAAACTAGTGGTTAGGGAAAGCAAATGGTCAATCAGTCCTCACAGCCTATGCTTTTTCTTTTTTCCTTTGATTTCTTTTGTTTATCGGAAGGATATCTTCATTAGTGTTCAAAGTTATAGAATAATGGCACTTGTGGCCAAGAAAACTTAGACCATGCCACCTAACTTAAGCTTTAAGAGAAGAGGAGTTCAGTCTAGAAGAAGTGGTAGAGCTTTAGTCAATGAGTAACATCCACTTAGCCTACTTAAACAGTAAAGTAAGCTCTCTTCGAATGACACAAGTGGAAGTTAATTGCTTTCGGCATCGTCTATCTCTACCAAAATGACGAATAAGGCTCCATGAGAATTGACAAGGATTTTTTTTTAGATCAATTCTAAATTGATTTTTCCATCATTAACTACATGGAATGGCAGTTCGGCTTTTATTATATAATTGTATTACATCTTTATTATACTCATCAATATACGTCTGACGTGGCGTTATTTCGATCGGTAATTCGATCCCTCCCTCCAGACGGCCTTTGAATTGCTATCCCCTCGGACCTTCGATCGACTCGCTCATGGCCGATCACTCGGCGCCGCTCTCCTCTCAGTCGACCCCGTAGCTGGGCGTGCCGCCAGGATCGCCCGCCAGTTTTACCGGTCGACTATATTCTTGACCGGGATCGTACTCGGTCCAACGGCTCCCTGCTGGCATTTAATGCCCCGTCAGTCCCGGGTATGGGGCACCACCTAATCCCATACCTCATTAATGGGGCGCTAGCTATAGCCTATGGACCCTACCCCTTGGCCTACCAGACGACCCCGCGGTCCTCAACAACCCGCCTGGCTTGAGGGGCCCATGGGGACCTGGTCTACTCGGACATGGTATAAAACCCCCCTCATTTATGGTAAGAACACGCATTTATTATTCCCCATACCCATACTCTGCTCGAATTCCTACTCAACCGATCACTGACTTAGGCATCGGAGGGCCTTAGCCGAGACCCCCCATCGGCTAGGCTCACGTTGCCATTCCCTTTTTGCAGGACGTCTTTCCCCTCGAATACCAGCATACACCGAACCGACCAGAAAACTCGACGGAGTCGACCTGAACCCTATTCGACCCGCATCAACGTCATATATATTGGTGAACGGTCGAAATAAGGAAAAAAATCTTCATATTTTTTTTATATCATTAATTTTTTTTTCTTTCCTTATCTTGACCGCTCATAAATACGTGTGGGTATATTAATGAGTGTAATAAAAAATGTAACATGATTATGCAACTAAAAGATCCAACTGATGGAATGTCGTCACTAATACATTTGGAGCATAAAATTTAGTTGTATTGGTGAGTAATTTTATGAGTAGGTTTCTGACATATTACTTAAGATTAAAATTAGCGGAAGTCATGATAGATACTTGTAATGCAATTAACTTAGTAATTTTTTTTATATACATTAAGACTTCGTAGGATATATTATTAAGGGAATACTTGATGTAATTGATTTTTTATGTCGTTTATCGTGTATCAATGTTTCATGATATTGTAGAGGATGTTCAAAATAGTCAGAATTCATGCACATTGAGGCAATTTTTCATACCCAATATGAAATGGTAGATGCTATTTTTTACGTACTACCAGGACAATGCAGCCCTTGGTGCTACTTACTCCACGTAATTTATATTATGCTAGTCATGTATGAATTACTTAATACTCTGAAAGGAGTAAATAGACAAACAATATTCTGAAAAGGCCACTTATACTCTAATTCATGTTGTGCGTTATATATATATATATATATATATTTATTATAATAACTAGTATGTAAAACCATGCACGGTTCATGTGCATCATCAACAAAAGGGACTTTAAACATCGTTGATCAAAGTTTGGGACCAAGAATGCAAATAACTTGAGACCGAAAGTGTAACTTTTTCACTAAATTTCTGAAATAAAATTTTTGGCTATGGGGTTTAGATCTAATATATTTATGAACTCTGTTTCACCTCCATTGTATAGAGAGTAATGGGTTGAGTTTTGCTATTTTTTTTTCTAAAAATGATGTGTCGTCAATTTTATTTTATTTTGCAAATTCTGATTTTATGTTGGTTATAATAGAGAACTCTTCTCTTGACAAAAACATATGGCCCATACTAAAGTATAAACGTGGGCAGTGGGGTGATTTAATGAATATATATATTTCGTTCTTAAAAGCGTGAAGAATGTATCGTTAGAGTTTGAATTTTGACTGTATATATATGTAGACGGCGTGTGCGAATATATATATGATGTAGCTTGAATTTTTAATAGATCGAATTATGGTCCGGCCCGAAAAGCCCCCTGGTGTGACCCAAAGTGTACTTTGGAATTGGACAGGATTTTGGATTGTACAAATATATTTTCATCATAGTAGAATCTTCTCTCTATATTATTGATGGATGTAAGCTATTCTGGCCGACTTTATTCATCTATTTACTACACCATTTTATTAACATTCTTTAGTTTAATTTGTGTGGATTTAAATATTACCATCATTTTTATACTCACATCAAGTACAAATTGATATGGTCCAATTATATTTGAAGAACACAACGAGATTATTTTTTCTATAAATTATACATACATATTATCATGTGTCGCACAAAATTTAAAAAAAAATAATTAAAGCTTTAGTTAAATAAAAGATATCTATTTTGCGTAGTATTGATATAATCTCAAGGGATTTTTGATAATTTTTGAAACCACAGAGAGTTTCTCGTAAATTAATCTAACCTCAGGGATGGTTAGTATAAATCACCCAAAAAAGGAAAGGACATTTTTCAAAAATTGAAATAAATTGTAATATGGATATAACCTTAGGAGGTTTTTTTGGTAATTTTTAAAAAACTAAGGGTTTTCGTAAATTACTCTAAACCTCAGGGATGATCAGGTATTCACCATTTATTTAATACAACTAGATAAACTCAAAAACACATAAAAGCTCATTAATGTGATTTTTTTGGCAAGTATTTCTTCTAAAAACACCTGTACGTGTAAAATCGTTGAAGTTAATAAGGTAAAGTATAAAAAACAAAGTTTTATTTGATAAAGTATAAAAACGACCATAGTTCAGACAACTGAAGATTTTTATCCCATTTATCTAACTAAATAAAAAATAGAATTTCAAATAATGAATATTACAGAACAAGGCTAATGCAATTAAAATATAATAAAAAACTTGTTTTTTTATTAACTTTAATTATAATTTTTTAAAAAAATTTTACATTTAAGTAATTTTCTTCATAAAATACTTTAAAAATATCTATACAAAAGCATCGCATGTGCTCGAAGATTTTAAATTCTTGAGTCCAATACGAAATCAAAAGCATACGCAGGCTCTATCAGAAGAGGAAAATGCTTACGACACCATGACATTCACAGCCCTGGAAAATAGAAAGAGAAGGGTAAAGATGAGAACACATAGTAATATGAATAGTGAATACTTTATCCGAGTTATAAATGAAGCACCATACCTGAAAAGAAAACAATTCCCCAAACTCATTCTGGGGCTTTAGCTCTGGTTTCTGTTAATTGTATGATCTCCTGCAACAAGTTGATATCTATTGCATTGTAAATTTGTTCATTGTATATATGTAAAAGTCTGCATATGGCAGTAGATACTCTGATCTGAAGGCAGGCAGCTCCGAAGACGTGAAATTTTACCACGCGCTGCAAACAATACTTTATCAAGGCTGGTAGTGAAGCATAGAGTTCAGCTAAGCACTGGAAGATCCAGTTTAGAAACTGTTCTGTCGGTAGTTCCAAAAGTAGTTCAGCCCTATCACAAGAAATGAATGATGTGAACTATGCAAAAAATTGGTAGACAGTACAAAACATTCACAATCCTAACTACCCATCTGAAGCACATTCAAATTGAGGATAAAAGAGGGACTAATGAATAAATATGACTCCAAATTGTGATCCTAGACACGTTACGTGTAACTTTTATGTTTCATCTTGCAGTTCCAAAGTAAAAGACTCCAGGAATGAACACATCACATAACAAGTATTTCTACACATGAATAAGGATTAGAAGATCCTAAAGTAGTTCAATACTGTCAGCAAATAAACTAATTTCAACGGCAAGTGGTAACGTACCTTAATCGCTCCATCCCTCGAAAACAAGCGAACTTCGGTGTATTTCAGATGCCATGAATCTATCATACAGCTTGAAAACCTTTTTACTCATGTTTGTTTTCATGCCAACCATCTTACTGAAGCATATATTTAATAATTCCTAATCTGCAGCCATTCTCCTCACATATAGCTTCTTCAACAAAATTTCCATGGAGTAGGGCTCCCTTGCCATATTGACGGCGCAGATTCTCAGTAAATGAATTAGATTCCAGATGTCTTTTTCTGCAGCTTCCTCGGCTTCTTTGATTGTTTCCAAGGGATTCTCCAAATAATTTATGTATTCAGAAGGGAGATGAGGGTTCAAATTCATATCAAATGTTTAGCACAAAGAATAAGAAGGGTTAATGAAAGGATAGTCAGATGAAAAGAACTTTCGTTGACATCTCTCACAAGTAAGCAATACTGCACTGAATGGTAAGGAATAGAGACTACCGATATTCTCTACCTGGAAGTTCAACAACAAATTTTTTCTTGATAATTGGAGGAAATATTTATTTGCAGTTCAACTTATAACCGCAGTACTTGGGAGAAAGTAATCACAAAGACAGTCCAAGACAAGGTTTTCTACATTAAAGAAAAGACATTTCGGAACTTTACACTAAACAATTATAAGGAATATAACATACTTGGACAGGCTTCAAAAGCATTCAAGGAAAGATCAATTCCCCACATTTCCAACATCCACTGTTTGTTGCTCAACCAAAGATGTTACCAAAGCCTCTGATGGCCATGTCTCTTTCTGCAAGTTGAAAACCTGGCCAAGATCTCGACATTCTTCTAGAGCAGCGAGCCTCTCCTGAGAGCAAAGAGCAAATTTTATATTAAAATTTAAACCAACTAAGAAATCCAGTCTGCCAAGATAATATGATGACTATAATCTAATATTTATTCACATAACAATTGGGGAACAACAGAATTAGAAAGATTTTCGAAAGAGCTAATACATAACTTAGTTATTTAACCTCGCACATCAAGTTATTATGACAAAAAATCATAATCATTTTAAAAATGAATTTTGTGTCGTACCAATTTATAAGTAAAATAAATTAAAATTTGTTAGAAGTCAGTATAATTTTCAGTTATTATTTGCATTCTTATTTGTAGGCTTTAATTGTTTTGAATAATTAAGTACTAATTTTTTTCAGTCATTTTTTCAACTAAATTGAATAACTGCATTATTTAAGTGATGTCACTATATAATATTAAAACTAATTAAAAATAATCTAATCATACTATGTTCTAAGATAATATTAATCTACTTAAGATAATAATTAGTAAAATAAAGTACTCTTATTATATGAATATAACTGTAAATAAAATTACTAAGTCATTCGTTATGTGGTTATAATCCAATATTGCAAGTCAAATTTCTAAAGAATCTATATTATATAACAATTAATCCAATTAATTATTCACAATAAACAATCAAGCAAATATACATATCCTAGGAGTCTTATAGTGCTAGGATTCTCTTGAGCAGGGCAATTTTTTCTCCAGAATAGCCTCTTTCCACTCAGGAACCTGGGAACTAATATCTATGTTCAATTTCATATTACCACTAAGATAGTAATATAAAAAGATATTTTAGTTGAAAAACTCAAAGAAACTTTCAAAACTCTTCACAATAGATGTTCTAATGATACTAGAAAAGGTGAAGATGAACATACAAGTGCCTGATCGGAAAGCAATGACTTATCCAGGTAAACAAGATGCATGAGCCTCCTTATCTGCTCGGCCGACTCTTCCACGCAACTAGACAAATAAAGTAAGCAAATGTTCAGAAACATCTAGAATAGAGAGGCTAGAATCATTAATCATGCAATGAATGATAGGATATCGGGACAAATAGCATTGTCAAGTTGAGCAAGGCTGGTCAATGTTAAATATTGTTTTATCTGTCAGGTACAGTATGGAACTAGTCAGTTTTGGTAAAACTATTTTGCCGTATACTAATTGTACATTGTTTTCTTTAAGATTGATCATGCTCGCTACTACAGAAAATTTCAACTTGAGAAAATGTTAGAGCTCCTAACGCCGAAGAGACAAGGCATTCAACTTCCCAAAAGTATGATTTAACACCAAAGAGGAACAAGTGGAAGAATTGAAACGGCGTTTTGTAGCTTTGCATAGAAATTGTAGGCAAAATATGAATTTCAAACCTCAGTGGCAAGCAGATGAAGCAAAATAGCCTACAGCCATAACTGCAAAATTTCAACTAATAAATCAAGACAACATGGTCCCCAATCCAATCTAAGTGATGAAGCAGGGACTAAACCTGATACAACTGTGCAAGGCCAAATTGTTGAACATCTTGAATTACAATGGTGTTTGCGTTTTGAATGTCAAGACCACTTTCAACTATATTTGTACAGATTAAAATCTTAATTTGTCCCTGTGCAAATTTTTCCATGGTTCCTCAAGCTGTCTCGAGTATTGCTGCAAAACAGAAAAGTTGACACACAGCAGCAATTTTAGAACAGCACATTTATCAATACAAATGTGGCACCATGCATGTTAAAAGCTGCAGTACTGCTACACATTAAATGGCTACATCTGAAGTGCCTTGGAAAAAAACACAAACTATGTGGAAACAATAAGCAAATTAGCTGTGAAAAAGAAACCATAAGAAGAAATAATCGTGGCTCATGGTATTAGTAGTTACAGCATCCAGTTGCCCCTGATTAACAAAGTTCACAAGTGTGGTCGTAATGCAAAATTTAAGCGAATATCAACACCACTTTCAGCAATTCGTCAGGCAGACTCTTTTCCAATTTTATCTGAAACTCATTCAATGTCTGTCCCATTCAGCTTGAGAGGATTGGTGTTGGCATTGATGACTAAATTTCAGTGTAACTGACATCAGCTTAAAAAGTAAGAAATCTTTCATCCAGACAGGTTAATTTTCTTAAAAACTGCTAGCGGTTTGCCTTTGACAGCAAAAGAAAAAATTTCAGCAGCCAAGGGGACATGCACACAAGAAATTTTGACGGTACAGAGTTGATAACAAATTTGGTAACAAGGTTAATACTTATCTTAGTAGAAAATACTTACTAAATAATCTGAGAACACACAGTTTTTCACAAGGTAAAAATAAATAATTAAATAAAAGTAAAAAAGACAAAGAAAGAAAGAAAAAGAAAAGCCATACTCCTAGCATACGAGTACTTCATCCATTCCCAGGCAACTAGTGGGTCATATACAGGAAATAAAATGGGTCATACTCCTAGAGTTTAGAGTGTTGACAAAGATTACCTTTCCATGAGCTATTGCAATTTCAACATTTGGAAATGATTGTGCCAAAAATTCCATAACCTCCTCAAGTCCTGTGGACAGTGCATGTGTTGTGATTCTGCCTGTGATGATTTATGTAAACATGCATGTATACAATACGATGAAACACCTATGTTGAGATTACCCTTGATGCGAGGCAAAACATAAAAAACTTGGCCACCACGGTCCAACTCATGCTTGATTGCGGATATCACTTTCTCTTTTGTGTATGCAGAAAGATGGGTTCTTATTGGTACCCTCTCCGGTGGTGGTGTCGATATTAAACTGCAGGTGATGAGAAGAGAAAAATGATGACTAATCAAGACAAATTTAATATTTTCCAAAATGAAATCCTAAAGAGGTATTTATTAGCCATCTCAATTTGGCATGTCAAACAGACTAGTAATTAAGTAGATTTGCTCCGTCTGCAAGGATAGGTACATATTTACCCATCTCTCTCTGCTGCATAACTACATTAATAGTGCAACAATCTGAACCAAATAATCCTAAATCCGATCATTCGTTTCAACTTTCAACATAATAGAACCCTGCCCGTTCTAATTTAACCAAAATTCTGTCTCTCTCTCAGCCCAATATTCTCTCACACAGGAAAGCAGATGAAGTAGAAGGGCATATCAAAGTTTGTCATTTTGACAGGAGATTACCTGGCGTCACGGAATCCAGTCAATGCTAAATAAAGTGTTCTTGGAATAGGTGTTGCTGAAAGTGTGAGCACATCAACAGAAGTTTTGAATGAAGCAATCTTCTCTTTCTGTTTCACACCAAATCTCTAGGAAACAAAAAGCATACAAGCATTCAAACATCACTGATGATTTTCAATTTTAGAAATTTTACAGATACAAAATTTTGGCTTCAGGAAAACATAGAAATAAAAAGAACACTGGTAATGATCAGATAGTGCAGGCTATTGTTTTACCCTATTTGGCAAGAGAAATGATAGAATCTATAGGAGTTCCTATGGTCTATATAGATGTTGTATCTCATCTATCTATGTTCTCAAATGTAGACTTATACCATTCGTGAAAGTTCAACAGAACATCACGAATTTGTAGTTCAGTAGAGAATGAAAACTGCACATATCCATCTTTTAGTCCTAGTATGTTCTTTTGAAGGATTGTCCAGGAGCCGCAATTAAAGAAATGTTCATGTGTAAGCTGAGGGTGGTTGTCCCTTCATGTACAATTCGTTAGTTAATAGAATTGAACTAACCTAAGAAATATATAATTAAAATCCTGTTTCCTGCGGCCACTATCAGAAAAATATAAGAATTCAAGATGAATGCAAATAAATGCATGACGGTAAAAGAGGAAAGAGAAAAAACCTGTTCCTCATCAACAACAAGCAGGCCAAGGTTATTATATACAACACGATCGCCCAATAATGAATGAGTCCCAACTGTAATGTCCAGATCACCATTTTTAATCATCTGTAGATGTGTCTCTTTCTCCTGCTTGGTCTTAATATATCAACAAGATGGATCCCACAGTAAAGAATAAAGTTAGAATATTCCGCATTATATTTCATCCAAGAGCATAGCAGTAAGCCAGTAACAAGATACAAATTAGATGTTCAAGAAAAACCAGTAACCTATATCCCAGGAGAGAGTGAAAGACCGAAAACTGAAGTTCCATAATGAGAACTTAAGGACTATTGCCTTGTTAGAGATGAACTTTTCTCCTGATATAAAAAGGTTGGGAATACTGTGTAAAGTTACAAGAGATATAAGAAAATGTGGGGAGCCAAGTCTCTTTGGTGTACCCACTAAATCCATCCATGCAAAACCCAAACCTCAAAATCAAATCCCTAAACCCCAAGTTCCCAGTGTAAAAACCAAGCCCACCTTGAAATTCTAAATCCGAAACCTTCCATGCCTAGGCGCGCCTTTCGCCTCAATTTCAGGCGAGGCAGCGAGGCGCCTGATGTCGTCCACCAGAAAACGCCTCGCCTGTGGCCAGAGAGGTAACGTAAGCTTGCCTGACTGCCTGCCTGAGCCGCTTACCTTTCACAACTACGCACAAGAAAAACCCCACTACTTAAATTGTATACCTAAGACCCAATTCTTAAAACCCTGAAACTCTACACCCCTTGAATCGCAAGCATCAGATCTTAAGTACTAAGCACATAAAGGCCCAAGCAGCAAACCCTGAGCCCGAAACCCAACACCCTCAATCTCACACTAACCAATTGTCTGCCTTTAGAGCCTTGGGAGTGTCGCTAGGTTTTGAATCCTGGCAGTGTGCATATGGTGTGTGTGCATATTAACAAAAAAAAAAAAAAAAAAAAAAAAGCCTCACACAAAACAATTGTAGCCAAATAAAACCACAAAGCCTCAACCCAAATCCAAATGCCTAAACCCAAAACCATATACGAAAACCCGAAACCTTAAACCCCCAAATCTCATACATTAAAACTTATTTATTAAATAATAAACCCCAAACCTAATACTAACCTAACCTCTAATCTCAAACCCATAAAACATTTTCAGATTTACCAAGAGGCCTGGGGACAGAGTCCAACATTTAGCAAAACAAGATTACATTCATGACGTTCTCATGAGAAATAGTTTTGTATGTGGAAATCCATAGTCCCCTTTTAGTTGGTGAAGACTGAAATAACAAGTGAATTGATGTCACAGATTGCAAAAACCAACCATTGATATTCATCTCAAAATTACTTTCAGTGTCCAATTTAATCAAACCAAAAGGATGCAATGAACTTCAAATAAATGCTGGGAAAAAAAAAAAAGAACAGATGTGTGAATACAAGGAAGTTCCTCTTTTCATTAATTGTGCTTCGCTTAGCTTAAGCTCATTCAACAGTTGAAAAGGTGCAGGGGCTCCATACTGAATACTATGTAGCACCATAAGAGATCTTGGAATATATCAATTTTTATAACATAATAAATATGCACAGAGAAGTAAAAGTATGTAAGGATATTTTCTGTATTTGGTGTAAATATTTTACATGTATCATTGTATCTATACCATTCTTTAATCAATCCTATCTCACTATATATACAAAATGGGATTCTTCACTAAGACAAATCTTCAGTATTATCTAATTCCACATATGCAATCTGATTGATACAAATTTAACTCGAATGGCCAAAACTTAGAATATCACATAGAAGGCAAACTTGAGTCATTGGAGGGTCAAGAGGCAGATGAACCATCATATGGCTATAGTACATTGACAATCAGTAACCAGGACACAACATTTCTCATACCTGAAACCTACTTAGAAGTCCGACCCTGATGTTATGATATCTAGCGAATCTCTCTGAGATAACATCAAAATGTTGTTTGGCCAGCACTATAGTTGGGGCTAAAACCATAGCCTGCTTTCCAGCTGAGACCACACAAAATATGGCACGCAATGCTACTTCAGTCTTACCGAAACCAGCATCCCCGCAAATCAATCTGTCCATTGGGTTTTCTCTCTCTGTCAAATCCCTTTCCACATCCATGAACGCCTAAAGTGAGAATTTAAATTGCGAGAGACGTGAGCATCAACCATGGAAGCTAAATATGGATGTGTGAAACACTATTTCAGATTAAGTTGCAAAGTTAAAATATGCAACGAGAAGAGATATTTCAAATGCAAAACCAATCTGCATAAGGAAACTGTAAAGGCTTGCTTAATGATGGCAAAGAGTTCTGGCATTATGTCAGATACATTCTTATCACCTGCTTTTGATCTGGAGTTGGCTTGTATGGAAATTGGGATGCAAATTCAGCCATGGCATGACTTTTTGGGTAGGAAGGCCGCCTCTGTTTGAGTCTATGCAGGTACAACTCCATCAGGTCAACAACCATTTTCTGAACTGCAACTTTACCCTTTATCCTTCTCCTCTCCCATGCACTAGTATCACTCAATTTGCTTAAGGTCCGTGGCTTTTTGGTTTCATTTGGACTAAAGTAGAAACAAAAACTTAATCAGCATCTACATTGCTTTATCTAATTTTCTTAATTGGTAATGCCATCTAGTCAAGGCAATACATTATAACTTAATTTTGCATGCACTGCGGATGCTTAGTGTTTTGGAGGAAAGACATATCAGAGTCTTATTCCTCACAAAATATAAAGTAATATAGGAATATCTTTGATGGACCAGTTAATCTGATAAAATTCCACTAACCTCCCTCGATACAAGTTAACATTTAGTGAAATCTTCCAGGACTTCAACTTTTCAACTTTAAATTTGTACTTTTTTCCACACAGAAAGAGAACTATTACACCAGAATTCAAGTATAACGACTATTTGTTGATAATTTCGTGAGCAAATCAATGGAAAGATGTGAGTTAGTCAGCATACGACAAAATAATATGAATAACAAAGACCTACAGATTGTAGCGGTAGAGCATCCGTGATGCCTGCTTAACTGGTAGCTTGGCCATTCCATCAGCGTACTCTATGAAAACATACTCAATCGGCTCCGAGGAATGTTTAGGAACATCAAATTTGACACCGACAAATCGTCCAATGCCAACTTTCTTGTGCACAACATAGTCGCCAGAACGGAGGGTATAAGGGTCCACCTTATAAATGAAGGCACCCGCAGCGCTACCTGTTCTGTCCCCTTGAGTTTCTGCAGACCCCTCTGCTGTTGCTCCTTCACCAGTTGAATGTACTTGTCGGCCTCCTCGGAGTCCATGGCGGGCCTGGACGACGGCGATTCTCTCTTGTGCTCACGCCGAATCCTCTCGTTCAGCAACGATAGTGCGTCGCGCTGCTCAGCCTCGGTTGGAGTTCGAATTTTGGACGGAACCGAAATGCTATTGTTGTTGATGTCGCGCGGGGAGACGGCAGGGGACCACGCTGAGGACGATATAACTCCTCTCACTCTTAGCCTTGAGCTAAATCTTAATGAGGATAAGGGAAGCCGTCTTTTTGCATTAGACAGGCGGTTATAAGGACTCGCTTTTCTGAAACCAGCCAAGGACGGAGCACCAACCACTAAATCGATTGAGATGGAGAAGCGCGAGGGTATTGTCGCTGCCATTCCAATCTTTACCTTACGATTGTACTACCATGGGGAGAGCGAGAGCGGAAGGAAGGCTGAAAGGTTGTCAAAAATTAGAAATTTGGAGGTGTATTAGAGCCGTTGCCATTATCTTTGCGTTCATTTTATAGTTTTTTTTTAAGATATTTATATTTATACAGATTCTATATGCATATAGATATAGACAGGTATAGATACACAGTTGATCAGTGTCCGGTGACAATTTGATTATGGCAGGCTAAAAAAAAATAAAAAATAAAAAATAAAAAATAAAAAACTCACGCCAGTATATTTTTTATTGATGTCAAACAATTTTTGCGTTGCACGCCAAAATTTGAAAAAGTTTCATTGATTTCTAAGACTTTTCAAAAAATTGTCCCCATTCACGTCCCCAAGCCATATATTCGTAGATGTGTACCATTTTTTATAAATGTCCATTCGATTCGATTTTTTGCGTGCCACTTTACAATCTGCGGTTGAATATTTGGACAAAGTTTCAACGATTTTTTAAACGGTGTAAAAATTTGTTAGATTATGTGATACCCTATTCATGCTCTCGAGCAATAAATTCGGAGGTGTGGCGCCTCTTCTGTAAACGTCCGTTTGTTTTTATTTTTTACATGTTGTCTCAAAGATCATTGAAACTTTGCACAAATGTTCAACCGCATACCGTGAAGTGTCACGCAAATGATCAGAATCAAACGGACATCTACAAAAAGATTTAGGTTTTAGGGTTTGGGGTTTTTTTCAAGACTGTAGGGTTTTCTATGGGGCCCCCACCCCTTTATTCGAAATAATATAAAAATACAAAAAGAAAACATGAAAATATAGATCATCAGGCGAAAATTAAAATAGGGAGTACTACTCCCTTACATCATAAGGGAAAACAAAAAATTTAATAATAACAAACTTCAGCAAGATTGCCCAAATCGTCAGAACCATGGTATGAAATCCAATCATCTGAGTCCATAGACAGGTTATCGATCCGCGTAGAGAATATGTCATCACGTGGCGGGCGCCAACTCGGGGGTGTGCGCCCCCCGGAAAAGTATCGCATATGCCTGTTGGGACATAATATCACAAGGGCATCAAGCAAGCGGGCATTGGAAGGTTCGGGCCGGATGAAAATATCTTTCGTTAAATTAGCCGACTTGCTACGTTCAATAAAAGGCCCTTTATGCTTAGGATAATTAGCCCTGAGACTTGATGGAATGCTAGAATAATAAAAAAATTTTAATTGATCCGTGTTCGTCGTGCACAACAACAGTAGCACACGGATTCTTCCCCCGTATAGATTCATCAACACCTGCCAAAATAAGGCCCCCCAACACAACAACAGTAGCACACGGATTTTGCTGTCTATTGGCGTGATTTTTGGAGTGTTCCTTTCCATCTTTTGAGTCCAGGTTTGTGCCCTACTGCCCTCCCAAATGAGCCGCTGTTTGTGAAGTAATGACAACTAATTCTCTCAAATTTGTGTGATGATTTGCAGTTGAACAAAAATTAAGTAAATCTGGGCGGGATTGAGAAGCTTGCAGATTTGGTGCAATCTTAGGGTCAAACTTTCCATGTGTCGCTGGACCAACAGACCCTATAACGCGTCCAGGTGCATCCGAGCAGTTAAGAGTCTGATTATGTGCCCGATTTTTGCCTTTATTCACACCCAAACCTCCCTTAAAAGCAGCAACAATTGTCTGCGGATTTTGCAGCTCCAAAGGGCTATTGCAGTTTGCCTTGGGAGCTATATTAGCATCTAGCTTCGTAGGAGCAGCGTCCAGGTTCATAGGGATGAAATGGTCAGACTTTCAGACCCTAAAATCATGTCTGATTGTTGATTCTGCGCATTGCTGTTAAGGAAAGAAACAGCAACAACGAGTCTCGTATCTTGCTATTTTGACAGCAAATTAGCATGCGTTTCTGCTTCAAGAGTAACAACTGACTGTTGAAAATTTGCTGTTAGGGTTTAGGATTTGGGATTTGGGGTTTTAGGGTTTAGGGTTTAGGGTTGTGGGGTTTAGGGTTTAGGGTTTAGGATTTTGGGGTTTAGGGTTTTAGGGTTTAGGGTTTGGGGTTTGGGGTTTGGGCTTAGGGTTTTAGGGTTTAGGGTTTTGGGGTTTAGGGTTTTGGGGTTTAGGGCTTAGGGTTTAGGGCTTAGGGCTTGGGGTTTGGGGTTTTTTTTTTTTTTTTTTTTTTTTTTTTTTTTTAATACGAAAAAGAAGTAATTTTATTAATAATTCAAAAGGCGTACATTCATGATTCCATGATATTCCATGATATCCCATGACATCATCATCATCCAATACTACTTAGAAAATTAGGAGTACTACTCCTTTACAAGTATAAAACACGACTTGATAGTCTAGAATTCAAAAGAAGGGTCGTCATCATCGTACTGTGTTTCCCAATCGTCACTCGACTCTGACTGTAGCTCAAGGCTCTGACTCCGAAATTTGGCATCTCTGCTCCATGACATCAGCTTGTGTTCGCCCGAGTGAGTTCGATGAAGTGGATATACCTTTTTCTTGGCACATTCCTCCAGCAAGTATTCATCTGAGTAAATGTCCTTTACATGACGAAAGTTCGGAGTGTGCGATGATGGCTCTGCCGATGAGCTGGAATATCTGAAAGTATCTTGGAGGTCCTTATTGGTGGAACAAAGACCCAAAGGGGATGGCGTCGCGACCGGGGGTGTTGCGGAGTGTGATGACTTTGGAGAAGGATTGATTGATGGACTCGGAGGACATGTATATTTGCTGGGTTGTTCCATACTAGGTCCAAGGACAGCTCCAATTTGTGATTTAATTTTGGGCTGGCCAAAGTTATAAAACAGACACCTTAAATTATCCATCGACTCACCGGGATAATGGAATTCCTCCTCAACCTCAGAACTTGCCTCTTCTAAATGCACCTCCTTGTTCCCATTGCATTCCTCTGTATTTTGAAGTTCAGAAATTACATGTACCTCCCCTGGAACATTTTCACTGTTGACCGGAACAACCCTTGGTAGATTTTCCCCCCCAGGCCTGATTTCAGCTTCGGTAACAGGTTTGGGAATTACAGGATCACCCCCTGTAAGGTATCCAGCTTCTATAGGGGGTTTGTAAATTACAACTGGACCCCCTGGTTGTTGAGGACAATTATAATAATCTCCCTCCGATGGTAAAGTAACAACTTGGGTTGCAGTTTGATGGCATTTTTTGGCCCGATTTCTTTTCTTTTCTTTTTCTTTGTGCCTCTTATCAAAGCCCGATCAAGAATATTATTTACAACAGAGTCCAAGTCCCGATCAAACGCCCCAATGTCGTCATTTGGACTGGTTTTAGACTGAACCAAATCATTAGTGTCATCTTGGGTACCCAAAAAATCAGCCTTGCTTCCTGATTGTGTTGACGGATAGATCACATTAATTGGTAGCTCCATGAATTCACCATCACCGTAGCAAGAAGTAACTGCAGCAGGCGATGAAGGGGGACTGCTTTCAGCCTCTTTAAGCTCCCTGAACATAGCCAAAAATGTATTTGGCCGATTTGCGATGGAGTGTGAAGGCTGAGAGGCGTCCAGATTCATGCCCAACTGCTTTCCATCACCTTTAGGACCCCCAATCACCACATTCTCGAGAGAGACAGCCGCTGAGTGGGAGAGGGAATCTTCCCCATGAGGGGAGTTCACGTGATCAGCAGCTGGGTTCGAAATTGCAGCTGCACAAGAAGAAGGATGGACCGGGAAGTGGGGGACAACCTTTCCATCACCTTTGGGCCCCCCATTCTCCACTTTCTCGAGAGTGACAGCTGAGTGGGGGAGGGAATCTTCCCCATGAGGGGAATTAGCGTGACTTGCAGCTGCAGCAAAAGGATCTTGAAGGTGGGGGACAGCCTTTCCATCAACCACCATGCCTTTTTGACCCCCATCCACCACTATCTCGACAGCTGCTGAGTGGGAGATTGCAGCTGCACAAAACTGATCATGAAAGTGGGGGACAGCCTTTCCATCCAACACCATGCCTTTGGGACCCCCATCCTCCACTTTCTCGAGAGTGACAGCTGCTGAGTGGGAGAAGGGGTCTTCCCCATGAGGGGAATTCACGTGCACGACAGCAGCAGGTGGATTCACGTGAGCAACAGCAGCAGGAGCAGATTGGTACCGCCCTGAATTCACGCCAGCTTTGGGAAGAAGAACAGCAGCAATCGCCTGCGAATCATGCTGCTTTGAAGGCTGAGTTACAGCAGCTGTAGGGACGTCCAAGAGCAGCCCCTTAACCTTGCTGGATTCCGGTCCTGGAGGCAAACATGTCGACGGAGCTGGCAATTGACCATCAGAAACTGCTGCTGGAACCGTTGGCAGGACGTCAGCACCAGGTGCACGCTGGTTATCGTCCACGATCTCCCTCACATCTCCACGTTTCTGACCCAAAGAGAGACGCAAATCCTCGCCAACAATCGGACCATCGCCGGAAGCATCCTTGCCGTTTCCGCCGGGGTTGGTCGGCGTAATCCCCCTCCCATGGGCCGTACATTCATGAAGAGCATGACCCAAATGCTGGCAGTTGGAGCAGTATTTGGGTAAACGTTGGAACTCTAAAGATTGAATCCATCTTTTTCCCCGGAATGAAACACTAATTTGATGCCGTAAAGGCTTACGCAAATCCACTTCCACAAGAATTTTGGCCATAGAAGGCCTTTTGCATCCGTACGTCCACTCGTCGATGCAAAGAGGATTACCAATCGCTCCTTCGGCAAAGCTAAAAAGGACGTCGGTCTTGAAGAATTGTATCGGTAAGTGCCGGAGTGTAACCCAAATTGGAACAATGGGAGATTCAATTTTCGGATTAAAATCAACTGTCCACTTGAGAACTCTCATTGGAAAGCCATCAAAGTACCAAAATTTTTTAACCCAAAACTGTGTATAATCCTCTTCGATCTCAAAACGAAACAAAACATGATTCACATTAAGAAGACTACACTTACAACTTCCTTTAAACTTGATATCTTTCATCAACACGTTTAATCTTCCTATGGATGGATAACCGTGAGAAAATTTTCCAATCAGAGCTAAACGAAAATCACTGGATAATTCTTCGATTTCTTGTTCAGAGAATTCAAAATCTAAAATACCATTTTTGATCTCCCTCTTGGCGTACCTTCGAAATTGGCCATCGCAATGCAATTGTGAGGACAAGTTTGGTTGAACACCCTTGATGGTGGGGGCAGTGGCCATGCCGCCGGTGACTGATGCATAAGTCCGTTTGGTGGGGGGCGGATCCGGAGGATCCCCCATGATTGGGAACAAAGGCCAAATTCTAGAGAGAAGGCGGGCTTGGGGTTTGGGGTTTTTTTTTTTTTTTTTTTTTTTTTTTTTTTTTTTTACGAAAAAGAAGTAATTTTATTAATAATTCAAAAGGCGTACATTCATGATTCCATAGGGTTTAGGGTTTTTTTTTGGAAAAGCCGGCACGAGGCCGTAGGGTTTTCTGTGGGACCCCACCCCTTTATTGAATTGGAAAACAGAACAGAAACATAAAAAATTACACATCAACGTGCGTAATTAAAATTGGGAGTACTACTCCCATACATCATAGTTAAGATCTTAAAACATTCAATAATAATAAACATCTTTGAGGTTGTCCAAATCGTCGGAGCCGTGGTATGAAGTCCAATCATCGGAGTCCACATACGGGTTATGAACTCGTGCCGAAAAGAGATCGTCCCGCAGAGGACACCAACTCTGGGGCGAACGCCCCCTAGAAAAGGAGCGTAAATGTTTGGTGGGACGCATTGTCACAAGGGCCTCAAGCAATCGGTCATTGGATGGCCCTGGCCGGTTGAAAAGGGCTTCGGTTGACTTGACTAACTCATTATGATCTTCTGATGTTTCATGACGGGTAGGAACAATAGCCTTAGGGCTTGACGATTCAATCGAATAATGAAAAGTGTCCTTTGGATCCATGTTTGTGGTGCACACTTCCGCGGAATCAACAAATTTTTTTTTCTGGAATGGGAGTGGAGAAATCGTCTTGGTGTGCACTGTTGGGAGCAGCATCATCCCTGTGTATATTTTGGGCAGATTTGGAAATTACAGCAACACCCCCTGCTATGTTGCTACATGCTGGAACTTGAGGAGAAATTACACCTTCACCCTCTGTTATTTTGTCATTTTCTGGAGTAGCTTGGGCTGCAATTTGATGGCCTTTTTTGGTCCGATTTCGTTTCTTTTTCTTGTTCTTTGTGGCTCTTGACGAAGCCCGATTAATAATTCTATCCACAACAACATCCAAATCCCGTTCAAAAGCCCCAATGTCATCTTTTGGGCTGGTTAAAGACTGATCCAGCTCATTAGTGTCATCTTGGGCCATGCTCTCTTTTAATTGAGGGCCCACATGTTGATCCAAGTCGCTACCCGCCACCTCGGGATCCACTTGAGCATGACGAGGCACTGGTGCATGTGGATACACCTTGCCATCTTGAGTACCCAAAAAATCAGCCTCGATTCCTGCTTGTGTCGACGGGAAGATCACATTACTTGGAAGCTCCATGAACTCCCCATCACCATGGCAAGTCGAATCTGCAGCTGGCGAGGAAGAACTGCCTTCCACCTCTTTAAGATCCCTGAACATAGCCAAAAACGTTTGCTGTCCCAAAGTAGCTGCTGGAGGAGACTTAATTACAGAAAGGTCCTTCAAATTCGCAGCTGTACAAAAAGGAACCTGGTCTGGAATGTGGGGGGCAATTTTTCCATCAAAAACCGTGCCTTTGGGACCCCCAAACACCACATTCTCGTGGGAGACAGCAGCAGGGAGGGAATCTTCCCCATGTGGGGAGTTCACGTGAGAACCATCAACTGGAGCAATCACGTGGGACACAGCAGCATGGGCTGAGTTGGTCTCCATACTTTGCTCCAAAAAAGAGGCAAGATTCCCAGCCATGTTCAGCCTTGAGTTCACGCCGGTGTTGGGAAGAGGAGCCACAACAAAAGCCTGCAAAACATGCTGATTTTCAGCAAGGTGGACCTGCCCTTTTTGCACACCCGAGATCACAGCAGCTGGACCAGAATTAGAATTGTGGAGATGCCCCTTTTGTTGCTCCAAACTGGAGGCCATGTCCACGTCTTCCTCCCCCCTCGCCTGATTCTGCACTTGATACGCCGGAAACTGCAAATTTCCACCTGAATCTGAATTTCGCTGCTTTTCTGGAACTTGAACAGCTGCTGGATCATTAAACACCTGTTGCTCTGGATTTTGACGTGAAGTTTGTGGAGCCCGAGAGTGCTGCCCTTCCGCCAAGTCAGGTTGTGCATGCTGATTTCGCAAATTCGGTCCC
Source organism: Petrea volubilis (assembly GCA_026212405.1). Classification (NCBI taxonomy): domain Eukaryota; kingdom Viridiplantae; phylum Streptophyta; class Magnoliopsida; order Lamiales; family Verbenaceae; genus Petrea; species Petrea volubilis. The sequence continues at coordinate 68,244 of CM047872.1, forward strand.
AATTGAATCTGTGTTCGGGATCCTTGCACATCAGCCCGTGGTTTTTCCACCAACACCTGGGTTTCTATAGGTGTTGTTTCCGCCTGTTTTCCTTTCCTAATAGCATCCAGAAGGTCTCTCAAATTCCCCTGATATTGATCAACATCCTTACTGTATTCCTCAGCTTCCACCACCACCTTACAATCTTTGGCCCTGTGATCACGTTTACAGCACTTGTAGCAATAAAGTGGAATTCCTTCACACAACACCGGTTGTTCATAGAACCGGTCACCATCTTTCACTTTGACAGATTTTTTAATAGGCTTCGTTATATCAATCTCCACACAAACTCGTGCCTCTTTTAGCTTGGTAAGATCCGCCGTTGGCTCATCAACGCGCAAGGGATTACCAATACATGAAGCAACAACATAAAGAGCAGGAATCGGCAACATATGAAAAGGTAAATCGGGCACCTTAAACCAAACTGGGCATATGGGGGACTCAAATTTTGGATCAAAATCCGGAGTCCACTTAAATAAACGCATAGGGAAACCATTAAAATACCAAACCTCTCGCATAAACAATCGGGAATAATCATCATGATCATAAAGGTGTATCAAGATATGGCTAGCATTAATAGGCACCAACCTGAATCGGCGTTTCAAATTCATCTTCGCGAACAATATCCTCAAGTTGTTCATCGATGGCCTCCCATGAGAAAATTTTCCAATTAATGCATATTTGAATGTCTCGCATAGTTTTTCCTTCTCTTGTGGAGTGAAAATGGCAATCTTCTCCCCATTATGCTCCACAATAGAACCTGCCGGCGTGAACGTCGAAAGATCAAAATTCTTTTTCCGTTCACGGGCATCCGGAGCAAACAAATCGGCAGCAGTGACTCCAGCGTAGGATTTTTCGGACATTGAAGGGCCACCGGCCTTGAAAAGTCCGGCAAAGTCCAGTGGTTTTTGGGCGGCCGAAGCCTCACCCATAGGTGGCCAATAGGTCGGATTCTAGAGAGAAGACAGAGGATTTTATCTAGAGAGAGAAAGTTTTTTTGGTTTGGTTTGGTGGTTTGGTTTAGGGTTTAGGGTTTTAGGGTTTAGGGTTTAGGGTTTAGGGTTTTAGGGTTTAGGGTTTAGGGTTTAGGTTTTAGGTTTGGGGTTTGGGGTTTGGGGTTTGGGGTTTGTGGTTTGTGGTTTGGGGTTTGGGGTTTTAGGGTTTAGGGTTTAGGGTTTAGGGTTTTTTTTTTTTTTTTTTTTTATTTTTTATTTTTTATTTTTAATAAAACCGGCACGTGCCCGCCGTAGGGTTTTCTGTGGGGTCCCCACCCCTTTATTAAAACCAGGAAATTAGTTACAAAGGAAAGTTCGCAAAATACATAAGTAGCCGAACATTAAATCCTAAGCATCTAATAAGCTGTAAATGAGGAGTACTACTCCCTTTACAAATCACAAGCAGATAATAAAAGCATAAAAAAGGAGTACTACTCCCTTTACAAAAAGAGTAGGTAACATAAAAGCATAAAAAATGAGTACTACTCCCTTTACAAAAATAGTAAGGAAGGTGGAAGCAAAAATACGGAATACTACTCCATTTACAAAAAGGGTGAGTAAGATCAAAGCATAAAAAAGGAGTACTACTCCCTTTACAAGAAGCCAAGCAGACAAAATAAATCCCCAAAATTAAATGGGTGCCTGGGTGGGTAATAAACCAGCAGCAGTAAATGGCAATAAAGATTTTACAAGAATAACAGAAATCCCCCTGGCAGTTTTTAGCTGCCACGAAAACACCCATGGCGATGACCAAAGTAGCATGCCGACCGCAAGGAGTTTGATGATCACCAAGCCCAAGTTGAAATCTGAACTGGTAGACAAACACGAACATCAGTTGCCCGTTGGCCCACAGCTGCGTATGCAGCAGTAGCAGCAGGGCCGCCCACATCCTGTTGTCCCCAAAAGGATTGCGACGACGCGCACACCTGCTCCGTTCAACAGCAAACTGACCAACACAGGTAGTAAACACCCAAGCACACTTCCTTGTGCCAAGACAGAGACTGCAGCAGCTCTGTTTGTGCACAGAATGACTGCCGGCAGGTTTGGAAAAATAACAGAAACCCCCCTGGCAGGTATGCAGTGGGAAAATACTCCCCCCAAAGTTAAGTATTGTCCAATACTCCATAAGAGCACACCAAACAGACCAAAAAACAAGCAAGAAATAGCAACAACAGATCTGAATGATCACAGAAAGCCAAGGGGGCAAGATGCGAAAATTACAATTACCCCCCTGGCCGGAAAATAGAGAAAAAAACCCCCCCCCAACACCAAGATCAACCCACGATAGGACAAAACAGCAGCAAACAAAGCACCAAAAATCCAAAATCCACAAGGAAGTGATGAAATAAGGGAAAATAGCGAGGAAAGACCGAGTAGGCAAACAACAAGCCAAGCAAAAAAGCAAATGGGCAATCATTTGAATCTAAAATTTGGGAAACCCCACTTATCCATCTTGAGTAGTCCACAAATAGGCCCTTGAATTTGATAGCCTTCCAAAGTCGCCGATGATTGGTTATCGCAAGCCAAGTTAGCCAAAGAGTCCGCCACTTTGTTCCCCTCACGGTAAATGTGAGAGAATCGCACATTGAGTTTGCTTCTAAGCTCTTGAATCTCCATAAGAAGATGTGACAATTTCCAAGTGGTGATAGTGTTGGATTGGATGAGGCTAAGAATAGAAGTTGCATCAACTTCCACCCAAACACTTTGGAGACCACGATCCCTACACAATTGCAGTCCTTTCTTGACAGCATGTAATTCCGCAAAATTATTGGATTGGTGGCCAACGAAAGAGTAAAAGCAAATGATTACGTCACCGAGATGATCTCGAATGACACCTCCTGAGCCCGCGGCTCCCGGGTTGCCTCTTGACGCTCCATCTGTATTAAGCTTACTCCAACCAATGTCCGGTTTCAGCCAATATACAATACGAGTTGGTGTCGACTGTAAGGCGGACAGCTCAAATTTGAGACCCAGTTGGCCAGCCAAAAGAATGTCCCCTCTCCAGTGCTTCCAAGTGAAGACTTTGGCAATGTAAAGAGTAAACAATGAATGAAGGACCCTCCAAACAATTCGTGTGGCAAGGAACTTTCTGTGTCGATGGACACAATCATTTCTCTCCTCCCAAATGTGCCAGAGAATCAGAATAGGCACGACGCACCTAACATTACCTTTGATACAGGAAGTCGCATGATTTTTCCAATGATTGAGTTGAGCGGCCACACTATCTGTGTCAATAGCAGGGATACTAAAGATTTCTGAAAAGAAGACCCAAATATCCGTAGCTTTAGGGCTTTTAAAGAAGAGGTGCTGAAGGTCCTCAATACTGTCTCCACAACAATAGCATCTAGAGACCAATGTGATTCCCTTTTTTTGCAGTCTTGTGTGGACTGGGATCCAATTATTGAGAAGACGCCAAATAAAAACAGAGATTGTAGGTCTGATTTGTTTACTCCAAGCATGCTTTAGAAGACCATGGTGTTCCCGACTAACACGGATAATTTCAAAAGCGGACTTCGTGGTAAATCTGCCTGTGGGAGAGGCTTTCCAAGTGAGGGTATCTTCGTTACCCTGGGCAATCGGGACTTGACCAATCTGTTGAACAAGATAAGGGGGGAGGATAGTACTCAACTTGCTCTCGTCCCACTTCCCGTTATTCCAATACGCGTTAACAGGTTCCAGCCTGCAAACTGGCCTGTTTAATAAGGTAGAGAGTGGGCCTTCACCCATCCAGCAGTCATACCAGAAGGAGCAGTCTCCCCGGCCTAAAATCCAGAAAAAATGAGCCTCAACTGCCGTGCGTACACTAACCAAACGTTTCCAAATACAAGAGTGTTTTGGGTGATAAGGAGTATGAAGGGGAAAGAACCATTTGACATACTTCTCCCTCATGTAATTCGCCCATAAAGATGAATGTTTTCTGAAATTCCACCAAAGTTTCCATGAGAAGGCCTCAATAAGATCGGCCGAATTTCTGACATTTAGCCCACCCTCATCATAAGGAAAACAAGCATTCGGCCAAGAAGTCCAATGAATCTTCTTTTGGTGGCCATAGTCGCCCCAGAAGAACTTGTTAAGGAGCTTGTCAATCTTGTTAAGAATAGACCTAGGAGGCTGTAGCACTTGGAGAATGTACAGTGGTATAGAGTTCAGAACACTTTGAATTAACAGGAGTCTCCCACCATGAGAAAGAGCAGTCTTCTCCCAACCCAGAATTTTATTCCTGATCTTATCCAAAAGATCAGTATAAAGAGCAGATTTTTTATTACCAACGTATAAGGGGGCCCCAAGATAAGTGATAGGGAGAGAGGTCATAGCAAATCCGGTGGCCATCTGAATGTAATGCCTTTGCACGGTGTTACAATGTTTGCCCACCACGCAAAGACTCTTGGAGCAGCTAATAAGCTGGCCCGAGACTGCTTCATATTTACGCAACAAGTCCATCAATGCAGCAATATTTCCATCCAAGGACTTAGCGAAGATAATTATGTCGTCCGCAAAGGCCAGATGGGAAATCACCTGTTGAGCATCCCCATCATATCTGAGTGATGGGATACGCTGATAGAAAGAGTCCAAGCTCCTAGAAAGCCATTCCGCTGCGAGAATGAACAGAGCCGGAGAGAGGGGATCGCCTTGTCTAAGGCCCCGGGAGGACTGAAAGAATCCCGTACTAGACCCATTCACAAGCACCGAGAAGAAACATCCCTGTATGCACCTTCGTATCATAGATATCCAGTTTTCAGAGAACCCCATGTTTTCAAGAACAAGAAAGAGAAACGGCCATTGGAGCCTGTCATAAGCTTTAGTCATATCCAGTTTGAGGAAAAGTTTATCCCCTTGGTCTTTCACATTTAGCGAATGAACCAATTCTTGTGCTAAGAGGATGTTATCTTGAATGGATCGTCCAGCGACGAATCCGCTCTGTGCCACGGAGATCAAATAAGGCAACACTTGACTCAATCTCTTATATATAAGTTTAGAAATGATCTTATTGGTCACGTTGCACAGGCTGATCGGTCTATAATCAGCCCAAGAGGAGGCTGTGATGGCCTTGGGGATAAGGACTAACGTAGTAGCTTTAAACCCTCTAGGCATTTGGTTCCCATTAAAGAAGTCCATGACTGCCTCAAAGGTGTCCAACCCCACAATATCCCAACAAGTCTGAAAGAAAAGAGAGGAAAACCCATCAGGGCCCGCCACGCTGTCGGAACTGATATCAAACACCACTTCCTTCACTTCGTCAAGAGTAGGTATGACACAAAGGTTATCAGAGTCTGGCTTCGATATAATCTCTGGAATACAAGCGAAATCATCCGGAAGTAACTCCGCCTCTCCAGAACTCAAAAGCTTCTGGAAGAAATCCACCGCAGATTGTTTGATGTGAAGAGGACTCGTGATGACTTGGTTTCCTTCCAAAATAGTGTGGATGGTTGCTCGAGCACGTTTCTTCTTGACAATAGAGTGAAAGAATTTAGTGTTGCGCTCCCCTTCCGCTGCCCATTTACAGGCGGCTTTCTGTTTCCAATAGCTCTCTTGCATAGCTAAAGCTTTAGTGAGCTCTGCACTTGATCGGTTCAAATCGATCAGGTTTTGTTCTGATGGATCTTGCTCAAAACGGCGCTCACAATCTTGGACAGCAGCCTCCTTCGCCTCCACTGCATCAAAAACATTGCCAAACACTTGCTTATTCCACCACTTCAAGTGTTGTTTGAGCCGGCTAAGCTTACGTTGAAGTTTCACCATCCCAATTTCTGCAATAGGCATGTTCCAGTTCCGCTGAACTTCTTCAAGAAATCCATGGTGGTGGCACCACATATGCAGAAAACGAAAGGAGGATGGCCCTCTGAAGTCATGATTCTCCAACTGGATCATCAAGGGGACATGATCAGATTTGTGTAGGGATAAATGGCTAACTCGCGAGGCTGTGAATAGGTCAGCCCATTCATACGAGAGCAGCACCCTATCAAGTCTCTTCCATTTTCTCTTCTTATCCGTCCAAGTAAATTGACTCCCAATGCAGCCCGCATCTTGCAGCTCACAGTCTTGAACAAATTCTGCAAATTCTTCGACAGCTCCCAACTTTGGAGAAGCACAGCCTTTCATCTCAGAGGTGGACAGCACTGTATTAAAGTCCCCGGCCACAAGCCAAGGGGAGGAGGTGCAAATATTCCTCAAGCCATCCCATAGCTCACGTCGTTCCCATCTCGAACATTTGGCATACACAAAGGAACATAAAAATGGCTTAGCAACTGAAGGGTGGGATAATTCAACATGGATAAATTGTTCATGGTTCTCAAGTATAGAAATAGTGGTGCAAGAGTCAGAAAAGACCCAGATTTGATTAGCTACATTTGCTACAACATGCTCAAACCCAAATCTACGAGTCATAAAGCTAGCATCAAGATCAGTCATAGGCTCAATAACAACAAGAATATTTAACTTCTTATTTTTCCTCAACCGATGTAAGTACTTTTGGGTATTAGAATTTGCAATACCTCTAATATTCCACACCAAAATGTTTAACTTCATTGATTTTTGATAAAGAAAATACCTTCTTTAGTGGGTTTACTTTTGCTTCTGGTTTGTCTCTGAATACAAGGCGTCATAACCGGTTTCATAGCTTTGTCTTTCTTCTGAAGGGAAGCATCATCGACTGTTCCTCCCCTTTTATGAGCCGCAGCAGTTCGAGCCTCCTCAAAAACAAGATGTTGCATAGGGCTATGGACACTAGTGTTAATAGGGATATGAGAGTCGTCCGCAGCAGCAGTATTTAAAAAATAAGGTCCCCTGCTTTGTTCGACAGTGGCTGGAGCAGGATGATGTTGATTATCTTGGGGAGGGGAAGTCGTTGCAATAGGGGGCTGAAGACTTCCAGTTGTGGGGCTGGAAACAAGGGCTGGCTGATGAGGCCGAGAGGCACCAAAATCAGCTTCCTGCTCAATGTCCGTGACTGCCTCATTTCCATCTAGTAAACGAACTTGGGGCTGCCCGGCAGCGTCACAAGCGGTTAAACTGTGGATGGAAGCAGCTGGGGCACTGAGGCGATTAACCCCTTGGGTGGGAGCAGCAGGAGAACAGCAAATAAAATCACTGTGAGCAGGAGATTGGTTTTGTGTGTCATCTTGAGAGAGGAGAACCATTGATGTAGGGGGTGCAGCAGCTGACTGTTTGGAGGCGTCAATTTCTGGAGTAGCAGTAAATTCTTTACCTTCTTCCGGTACTAGCTTATTTTCAGTTGCGAATCCTTGTTGGTTGGTTAAACTCTGAGTGGGGGCAACTAAAACATTAAGGCAATTGTCCGCTTGGGTGGGAGAAGATGGAGAACAGGTAATTAAATTGTTGTGGTTAATGGAGCTGTCCTGTACATTGGTGACAACAATAGGAACTTCTTCAGACAATCCATTCTCAGTACTTACTTTCTGAAGACTGTCATCGTGGAGCAGGGGTCCTTTTGGAAGCTTCAAGGGAGCATCTTGAACTGTTGAAGTCGGTGCAGGGGCAGTGACATTGAGGTGGTAATTCTCACTGTTAGCGGCAGCACAGTCCACTTCCCGCTCTTCCTCTTCGTTAATAGTATCCAGGGCTGCGAATTGGTTTGAGTTACCAATTGCAGGGCTAAGGCTTGGACCAGCTGTCCCAACAACAGCCTTACCTTTATCAAGGTCCGATTGCTTCCTTCTAGCTTTCGATACAATCCGCCACTCATGAGAAACTGTCTCCTTGGCGTTTTGACGAACATGTGGGGGGTTAGTAGGAGTATTAGCAATTATTTTCTCTTGGGCATATTGTCGAACACCTGAGGGTCGCTGCTCTTGATCTTTCCTTTTACATTCGTTCTTTGGGTGAAAGCCTTGACAGGGATCACAATAGTGAGGGATAGGATCGTACAATACCTTTTGTAAGATGTCAGTAGCTCCATACTCGACCAGCAGCGTCTCGTCCATGGGTTGTTTGACATCGATTTCGACCAAGACGCGCGCGGTACTCGGGCGAGTACGGTCCGACGTGGGCTCATCCATGCGCAGCGGCGTTCCCAGCAACTCAGCGAGCCCCCAGATGCATCGGTCATTGGCGAGGTGCGGCTTGATCTTGGGGAGTTCGACCCAAACCGGCACAATCGAGGACTCCACTTCAGGATCGAAATCAGCAGTGTACTTAAGTATGCGCATAGTGAACCCCTTAAAATCCAGGATCTTCTTTTTCCACAGGCGATTGTAGTCTTCGGGTTTAGAGAAGATGATTAAGCAATGTTTGTCATCGATAATCCCAAACTGGTATACTCCATTGAATTTGAGGTTATGGAAGAGTGTTCTAACAGTTTTCCAAGAAGGTCCACCACACGGGAATTTACCCACAAGGGCGTATTGATATGGCTTCATCAACTGGTCGCATTCTTCAGCTGAAAGTTTGAGCGCCTTGAAGCCATTTTTTCCGGGCAGCTGTGCCCATCGGTCCCAAGGCATTGTTGAAGAACTTCTTTTGTACACGGGTAGAGACCTCAGAATGAAGGCTGGCTTCGGGATTGGTGACCTCCGCGAAGGTCCGACGAGGTGGAAGAGGGAGGGGCGGCCTCTTATCCGGCGGCATTTCAGCCGGCGGCATCACCGAACAGTGGACCAAAGACAAGGAAGAAAATCTAGAGAGAAGGCAGAGGATATTCTAGAGAGAGAAAGTTTTTGGGTTTTTTTGGGTTTTTGGGTTTAGGGTTTAGGGTTTTTTTTTTTTTTTTTTTTTTTTTTTTTTTAAAAGAACCGGCACGTGCCCGCCGTAGGGTTTTCTGTGGGGTCCCCACCCCTTTATTAAAAATCAAAAGTTATTACAATGGAAAGTCCACAAAATACATAATAAGCAAAATAAGAAACCCTAAGTGTTTCGCAAATTGTAAATAAGGAGTACTACTCCCAGATGAGATCGAAAGAATTAAAATAAACAGAAGTAAAGTAGCTAGTTTTACCAAAACAAGGATAATCAAGTGATGACTCTAAAATAAAATTAGCCAACACTCCACGAACTTTGTGTTGCGCCAAAGAAGCAATAGGACTATGTGAAATCTGCCATGTATAGCTGCCCAAGTGAGTCCCATCTCTGTGTGTCCGGTCCATCCACGAACGAACATAAAAAACCATCAAGGTGTAAATTAATTTTAGCCCAAATAGCATGTTATCCATTAATCTTGGCCCATCTATCCCATGCATGCCATATGAAATCATAGCCCATTTTTCTATCACAAGAAGTTTGTGAACTCTGGAAATATAAGTCCATCTCCTTTGCTGGACCCAAAAACTATTGCAGCCCAAGACATCTTATGTTTTCGGTCCAACCCTTCAATATCAGTCATGATTTGCCCAACTACTCTACAAACCTGCCCAGTCCCTTGGCAAAAAAAATCGTGCAACTCAAGTCCAACATCCCCTGCGTTTGGCCCAAGGATGATTAATATCTGCCCAGACTTAACTGCTATAACCAATTCCAGCACTGATGCATCGAGCATTTGCACAATTTGGCCCTTCAATAGGTTTCGAAAATTACAGTGACCCCCCTGAATCAACACAGAACAGAGCAGCAGTACCAACAACGAATTACAGCTTAAACAATTGCCAATTCGGACAGTCTTTTGCTGCTGCATCAAACCATCATCAGCGTGCACAGATAGTTTGCAAAAATTACAGTGACCCCCTTGTATCAAAACAGAAAGGAACAGCAGCAAAAGCAGACTTTGCTGGTCAAAAACCAATTGAGTGAACTTGGGACAGAGCAACAGCAACAGCAACAGCAACAACAACAGCAACAACCGTGTCTTGAACTGGCAGAGAGGCAATACCAGCATCACAAGCTGCCCCCTCGACAGGTTTCGATCGGCACAAAAGTTTCCCTGGCCAGGTATAAAAGCCACAATGCTTTGTAGCGAGCCAATGAACCCCCATCGCTGCACCAGAAGCAGCAGCAGCAGTACAAAATAGAACAGCAGCAGCAGTGCAAAACAAAACAGCAGCAACTTACTCCTGCTGTCACCACATAGTGTGCAATGGCTCACTCTATCACAAGCCCTGCTCCGTTCCATAGCATTGTGGCCAATAATGGTTAAATTCTCCAAAACACACCTGCTGTTACCAACTAAGAGGCAGCAGCAGCTCTGTTCGTACACAGAAGGCCTAGGCTGCCACCTTAATTGGTTTTCGAAATTACGCTGACCCCCCTGGCAGCTAACAAAGGCAACATAATCCCCCCTATAGCAAGGGCCGCCCATGCACAAACAAACCCCAAAAATACCAGCACTATAAACCTGAAAACAGGTTACATGCATAGCAGCCAACAGCTGAACTTCCCCAAGGCTATATGACAAAAAACACAACAAATTGCGCCAACCTTCTTCAAGAAAACCCACATAAAAAACCATACAAATACCAGCCCACAATGGACATATATAATGTAAAAACATGCACACGCACCATAAAACCTCAAAACAGAGGACACGATAGTAACCTGACAGTAAATCAGAAAGTAAGCCAAGAAGAATTACACTTACCCCCCTGCTGTCACCGGAAAAATCGCAGCAACTTAAAAGATGGCGAGACCTGGCACGAGACCAAGCTGGGAAACCAACAATATTTCCTCGCCCACAAATAAAAGTGTAAAACCAGCACGAGCAATCATACCCACCAAACATAAAGACAAAACATCTAAGAATGTCTAAAGGATGGGATATCCCATCTATCCATCTTCAGTAGCCCCTGAATACGCCCAGGAATGTCCAATCTGTCCAACACAGCAGAGGAAGAAGTTTCACATGCATGATTAGCAAGAAAATCAGCCACCTGATTGCCTTCCCGAAAAATGTGTGTAACACGCAAGTTTATGTGCGTCATCAACTCGTTAATTTTCAGCAATGGATGTTGCAGCTCCCAAGGTCCACAAGATCCCGTCTTGAGCATGTTAATAACCACCTGGGAGTCCAGCTCCAGCCAAACATTTTGCAGCCCCATGTCAACGCACATTCGCAAGCCATGTAGAACAGCCACGAGCTCAGCGTAGTTGTTAGTCTTTCCACCAAGAAAGGAGAAGAATGCCCCGCGAACAGCCCCATGGTGGTCTCTAATCACACCCCCCGAACCGGCAATACCACTACTCCCTTTTGCAGCTCCATCCGTGTTCAGCTTATACCAGCCTTGTTCAGGCCTTAACCACCTCACAATACGACCAACCGAAGCAGGGTTGTCATGGAAAATGAAGCCCCACTTCTGGGCAAGTGTCAAATACCCCCTCCAATGACCTTTTTGAAAATGCTTGCTCTGATATATGATGGAAAGGGAATTAAGAACCTTCCAAATGATGCGTGAATAAAGGAACTTTTTTTTCCTATGCTTGGAATCATTTCGTGCTTCCCATATGTGCCACAAGACAAGCATGGGGATTAATGCAATCACATGGCCTTTGCCGGCGCTATGGTTCTTCCAATACTTTAACATAAAGGTGATAGAATTTGTCTCCGGACAAGGGATATTAAAAATCTCCGCTAAGGACCGCCAAACAACAGTAGCTTTGCTGCTGCGCAGGAAAAGATGCGCAAAATCTTCTTGATGGTGACAACATTGGCACTTTGATACAATCTGTAATCCCTTTCTTTGGAGCCTGGAGTCCACCTCAAGCCATTCGTTCACTAGTCTGACCAAGAAGATAGAGATTGTAGGCCGCACTTGTTTCGACCATACTGTACCATACAAAGGATCAGCTGATCTTGGCGTTCGGATAAGATGCCATGCAGATTTTGTGCAAAATGAACCTGTTGGGGAGCCTTTCCAAAGTACTTTATCAGCCCCGCCCCCTGCTATAGGGACTTGGAGAATACGCTGGACCCAAGACTCGCTCAGTACAGCCCGAAGTGCCTGACTATTCCAGCTGCCATTTATCCAGTATGTATTTACCGGCTCGAGTTTGCAAATCCGCCTATTGAGGTGCTGCGAGAGGGATTGCCCATCCAACCAAGCATCATACCAAAATGAGCAGCGTCCATCACCCAAAATCCAGAACAGATTCGTCTCCACTTTTTCTCGAACGCTGACCATCCGACGCCAAATATGTGAGTCTGTGTTAGAATGAGGTGCTTGTGCCGGGTGGAACCATCGGACATATTTTTCTTTCACATATTTAGCCCATAAAGAGTCTTGTCGCCTGAGTTTCCACCAGAGCTTCCAAGAGAAGGATTCCACGGTATCATTCAAGTTACGAACCCCAAGTCCTCCTTCATCCACCGGGTAACACAAATTACGCCATGTTGTCCAGTGTATCTTCTTTTGTGCACCATAATCTCCCCAGAAGAATTTATTAAACATCTTTTCCAAGTTATCCAAGACTGATTGAGGGGGTTGAAGCACCTGGAAGAGGTAAATGGGCATTGAGTTTAGAACACTCCTGATGAGCATAAGTCGTCCTCCATGAGCCAGAGCCGTCTTCTCCCATCCCGATATTTTGGACTTTACTTTATCCAAAATGTCAGCATATAAGAGCTCTTTTTTGTTACCAACATATAAGGGTGCCCCTAAGTAGGTAATTGGCAGATTCGAGAGGCGGAAACCGGTCACGAAACTCAAATACTCTTTCTGCAAGCCTTTGCAATGTTTACTCAGTATAAGCTGACTTTTGCTACAACTTATGAGTTGCCCCGAAACTGCCTCGTATGTACGTAATAAGTCCATTAGTTGTGAAATATTCGAGCCATGGGACCTCGGAAATATGACAATATCATCCGCGTACGCTAAGTGTGATATGACTGTCTGCGCTTTATCCTCATACCTGAGGGAGAACTCCTTCTGATATAGATTATCCAATGATCTGGATAACCACTCCGCAGCCAGGATAAAGAGCGCCGGTGATAATGGATCTCCCTGCCTTAATCCTCTAGAAGATTCGAAGAACCCAGTAGAGACACCATTGATAAGTATAGAAAAATGGCAATTCTGCACACACCGTCGTATCATATCTATCCACTGATCAGAAAAACCAAATGCCTTGAGTACTTGATAAAGGAAAGGCCATTGCAGCCGGTCGTACGCTTTAGCCATATCTAATTTTAGAATGACCTTATCCCCTTTGCATCTCTCATTCAGACGGTGCACTAGTTCCTGTGCGAGGAGGATATTGTCCTGGATTGACCTCCCCGGTACAAATCCACTCTGAGCCTCAGAAACCACCTTAGGGAGAACCGGACAAAGTCTCTTATACATCAGCTTAGTAACAATTTTGTTGGAAACGTTACAAAGGCTGATGGGTCTGTAATCAGCCCAAGCAGATGGAGAATCCATTTTCGGGATTAACACCAAGGTTGTAGCTTTAAATCCCCTCGGCATCTCAGAACCATTAAAGAAATCCACCACGGCCTCATAGACATCCTCTTTTATGATATCCCAACAGTGCTGATAAAACAGCGATGTGTATCCATCGGGGCCTGCCGCACTGTCTGGACTTATGTCAAATACGACATCTCTAACTTCCTCCATAATAGGCCTTCGACTGAGTTCATCAGATTCTGGTTTGGTTATCAGTTCTGGGATGCACAACATTTCATCAGGCAAAAGGTCCACATCATTTGAGCTCAGAAGGTTTTTGAAATACTGGACTGCCGATTGCTTAATATCATGGGCCTTCAGAAGCATGCAGTCACCATCTTGAATCCAGTGGATAGCAGATTTTTTCCTTTTCTTTTTAACGAGTGACTGAAAAAATTTTGTGTTACGCTCTCCTTCAGAAGCCCATCTACAGGCAGCCTTCTGCTTCCAATATTCGTGCTCCAACGCAAGGCATCTTGTTAACTCTGCAGTAGATCTGTTTAGATTAGTCAGATTGAAGTCTGATGGGTCGTTCTCGAAAGACCTTTCCCACTGCTGTACTTCGGCTTCCTTAACGGCCACCGCATCAATCACGTTACCGAAAACCTGTTTGTTCCACTGTTTGAGCCCAAGTTTAAGGCGGTGTAACTTATTTTGAAGCTTTTGCATCCCCTTCTCAAATAAAGGTTGGTTCCAATTGGCATTGACCATATCCAGAAACCCGGGGTGTTTACACCACATATGCTGAAAGCGAAATGTAGAAGGGCCCTTGAATTCATTATTCTCCATTTGAACCCACAGCGGCGCATGATCGGACTTATAGAAGTGCAAATGATGGACTTTGGTTGTAGTAACCACCTCTGACCAGCCGTTAGAGAGTAGTATTCTATCCAAGCGTTCCCATTTTCCGTTCTTGCTAGTCCAGGTAAATGGTTTGCCAATGTAGCCTGTAGAACCGTGTTGAAATCGCCTTTGCCACCGTGAACATTTAGCATAAATAAATGTGCAAGTGACCGGTGTGGAAAACAAGGGATGGGACACCGAGACATGAAGGTATTGCTCATGATCAACGAGTACCTCCACTTTAGTATCAGAGTCACTGAATAACCATATGTGGCCCGAACAATTGGAAACGACTTCCTGAAATCCAAATCTCCTAGTCATAAATGTAGTATCCAGGTCGATCTTGGGCTCGAGAAGGACCATTACATTCAACTTCTTTTTCTTTCTAAGTCGATGAACATAATATTGCATTCGGTTGTGCTGGATACCCCGCACATTCCAGACCAATAGGTTGTTCTGCATCATTAAACATAGTTGGAGGAGTTACCGTCTTGAGTGTTTTTGGTCTTGCTTCTAGTTTGTCGCTGAGTACGAGGCACGTTATCAGTAACTTTCTTTGGATTCTTCTTAATATTACCGGATGCTTCGGTTATGTGGTGGTCTCTCTCATCGAATGAATGATTTCTTCGGATCTTGGACTGCTCTCGCGCATCATCAAGCATTACGTCTTGGCTAATAAGGGTTGTGGAGTCACCCGTATCATGGGAGTACCCAATTGAGTTGTCTTGAGTAAAGGAAGGAATATCCGCTGTTGTGTTAAGCTCACATCGCATCCGACTAGCATGGGGGCTGTAAGAGGGCTGCTCAATTTGGGATAAAGCAGCCAATGTAGTGCAATTTGCCAAAGGGGTTGTCTGTTGCACCCCTTGAACTGGAGAAGTGAAATTATCCAAACTCGGGCTATCCACTTGGACTACCAACGCACTAGAAGAAGTAACAATGTGGCCCCTGGAAGAGTCTTTTTGGATTGAAGGCTGCTCTACAAGAAAACCAGCGACATCCCCTTCTTGACCCGCCAAACGAGCACACCCAGAGTGGCAAGAGTCAGTCGGGGGAGCCAAATTCCCAACCTCCATGCTTGGTGAAGACCCGCCCGAAGCACGAGGCGCATTTTCGGGCCTAACACTCTCTGTCCGGCCTGCCAAGCGAGCGCACCCAACTTGGCAAAGGTCCGTAGGAGAGGCCATTGCCCCATCAATTGGCAAAACAGCATCAACGCATGAGTAAACGGGCTGATTTGCGTGGTTTTGTCCTTGAGTTTGTGAACCATCCTTTCCATACACAATGCCATCCTGAGTATCACTGAAAGGAGTATTACCAGGTTGTAAGAAATCATTTTCAGTTGGAGTTCCGTCTGGGCACTTCTTGGCAACGTCTTGGTCACGTGAAATCTGTTCGGGAGCAGCTGAGTGCATAATTTGTTGATCAGCTGAAGGAAAGCCACCGACTGAGATTGTGGGCTGTGGGGCAGCGGCTGACTTGCTAAGCTGATTTGCACCTAAAGCTGGTGCAGCGGATGACATGTTGGCATCAACACCAACGGTGGCAGCTTCGGTCACAATGTCTAGCACTGCCTCGTTATGAGTTAGGAGTCTTTCTTGGGGCTGCACAACAATGTTTTGAGTGATAAACTTCTGAGCTGGAGCAACTGAAAATCTTGGTCTGTTATCCCCTGGGGGGAGAGAAACAGGGGAAACTGTGGGCTGAGCAGCAGCTTGAACCTGAGCAAGGGAAGGGGCTGAAGGAGTGAGGTGAGGGACACCAGAAGGAGCAGCAACTGAATTCTGTGTATTATTAAATAAATGTTCAGCAGGGTCAGGTTCTTGCATTAGGTCCAGCACGTCCTCCTCAGATTGATTCTCCAAAGCTACAAAGGGGTTGGAAGGTGCCGCTACATCAATCGGTGGTTTGCTAGGTCCCGAGACATTGAAGTGTGGCAGCCCATCCAGTTTTCCTTTACCTCTATCCAGTCGTTGTCTGCGAGGGTTTGATACGAGCCTCCATTCTTGGGTAGCTTTCTCAGGGGCATTTTGACGAACACGTGGGGGATTGTCGGTAACAGCTGTAGAAGGTGGTAATGGGGCATTTTGTCGAACAGCAGGTGGGTTATGAGTGTGAGCTTGGAGTTCGCCCACTGGAACACTCTGTCGAACACCTGCTGGGCAATCTTGAGGTTGCCCACACGCTTGCTTGGGATGAAACGCATTGCACCGTTGACAATAATGGGGAATTGGGCCATAGGAGACGCGCTGAATTATATCAAACTCACCATAATCAACGAGCAGAGTATCGTCCAAGGGCTGTAGGACATCAATTTCGACCAAGACTCGACCTGTACTTGGCCGTGTACGATCCGATGTGGGCTCATCCATCTTCAGCGGCGTACCAAGGAGCTCAGCTAACCCCCAGATGCAGCGATCGTTAGCTAGATGTGGCTTGAGTTTGGGGAACTCAACCCACACCGGTACGATCGACGCCTCAACTTGAGGATCAAAATCTGCCGTGTACTTTAGGAGACGCATGGTATATCCATGAAAATCCAAGAACTTCTTCTTCCAAAGACGATTATAGTCCTCAGGCTTGGATAACACGATTAAACAATGCTTATCGTCAAGAATCCCAAATTGATAAATCCCATTTAACTTGAGATTGTGGAACAAAATCCGGACGGTCCTCCAAGATGGTCCCCCACACGGAAATTTACCTACAAGAGCGTACTGGTAGGGGCGCATCAAGAGTTCACAGTCTTCAGGGGATAATTTGAGAGCCTTCAATCCATTCTTCCGTGTGGCAGTACCCATCGGTCCTAAGGGGTTATCAAAGTACTTTTTCTTTTCGCGTGATGAGACCTCAGAGAACAAGCCAGCCGCTGGGTTCGTGACTTCAGCAAATGTTCGACGTGGTGGGAACGGCAGCGGCGGCCGTTTATCCGGCGGTATGTTGGTCGCCGGCGGCTGAACGGTGTTGGTGGCGGAATCGGCCATAGAGAGAGAATTTTTCATGGACTTGGCAATCATCATTTGTTTTCAGGTTTAGGGTTTAGGGTTTAAGGGTTTAGGGTTTTTTTTTTTTTTTTTTTTGGAAAAACCGGCACTAGGCCGTAGGGTTTTTAGTGGGACCCCACCCCTTCATTAACAAGGAGAACAAAACAAAAAAACAGAAAACACGCAACAACGTGCGAAAGAAAAAATGGGAGTACTACTCCCAAACATCAAAGTAAAGAACATAAAGAAATCAAAAGTAATCAACATTTTTGGAGCCCGCCTCTCACTTATCAAGCAGTTGTTGTAGTGTGTGATCGAATAATTTCTATTCTCATTAGTTGCCCATCGAGGTTAGCATAGTTATAACTCTTGACCGCAGCTAAAGCATCAGTGTGTCTTGCGAACACTACATCCGCAGTCCCCTTCGATTGACCCCTCAAATCATAATGTATCATACATCGTTTCAGATCACCAAACTCTCCAAACAAAAGATTGATATCATCATCAGAGACCTTAGGATGTAAATTGGAAATGTATAACTCCGTGCCAGTCTCAAAGCAAAGGTCTCGATCGCCAGGTAATAACTTCCTGTTAAGATTTTGGTCAGATTCTGCTTGCTGAACACGTGAGGGAGTTTCTGTAGTTGTCGTGGTCTCTCCTACCAGGTTTTTAAAAATTTCAGCTGGACCCCCTGGTTGTTGAAGGAGATTATAAGATTCTCCCTCTGATGTTGAAGTAACAGCTTGGGCTGCAATTTGATGGTATTTTTTGGTCCGATTTCGTTTCTTTTTCTTTTTCTTTGTGGCTCTTGATGAAGCCCGATTAATTATTCTATCCACAACAACATCCAAATCCCGTTCAGAAGCCCCAGTGTCATCATTTGGGCTGGTTGAAGACTGATCCAGCTCATTAGTGTCATCTTGGGCCATGCTCTCGTTTAATTGAGAGCCCACATTTTGATCCAAGTCCCTATCTTGAGTACCCAAAAAAACAGCCTCGATTCCTGCTTGTATCGACGAGATGATCACATTACTTGGAAGCTCCATGAACTCACCATCACTATGGCAAGTAGAATCTGCAGCCGGCGAAGAAAAACTGCCTTCAACCTCTTGAAGGTCCTTGAACTTAGCCAAAAACGTGTGCTGTCCCGAAATAGCTGCTGGAGGAGAATTAATTACAGCAAGGTCCCTCAAATTTGCAGTTGTACACAAAGGAACCTGGTCTGGAATTTGGGGGGCAATTTTGTCATCGAAAACCGTGCCTTTGGGACCCCCTAACACCACATTCTCGTGAGTGGCAGCAGCAGGGATGGAGAAGGAATCTTCCTCATGTGGGGGCTGCACGAGGTGAGCAGCAGCTGGAGCATTCACGTGAGACACAGCAGCATGGGCACTGACGTGGGACACAGCAGCATGGGCTGAGTTGGTCTCCAAACTTTGCTCCAAAAAAGAGACAATATTCCCATCCAAGTTCAGCCCCATTTTCACGCCTGTTTTGGGAAGATTATGCTGAGATGCAGGCGCAGAAACAGCTGCTGTAGGGACATCCAGGTTCAGCCTCCCCGCGTTGCTGGGTTCGGTCCACGTTTGCACTTCCCCATGTGGGGAATTCTCGTTCGAAACCACAGCTGGAGCACTCACGTGGGACACAGCAGCATGGGCTGAGTTGGTCTCCAAACTTTGCTCCAAAAAAGAGGCAAGATTCCCAGCCATGTTCAGCCTTGATTCCACGCCTGTATTGGGAAGAGGAACCGCAGCAATATCCTGCAAAACGTGCTGATTTTCAGCAAGGTGGGCCTGCCCTTTTTGCACACCCAAGATCACAGTTTGTTGCTCCAAAGTGGAGGCCTTGTTCACGTCCAAATTCATCCCGAAAATCACTCCACTGCTGTGTACAATGTCAGCCCTTGATTCATGCTGATTTGACGGCGAAATGGAAGGAGGCACGGCAGCTGAAGGAGACGGAACCTGTGCAGCAGTGGCTGGAATCTGGGCCGTCGCCAGAGGCTGCAAATTCACACCAGGAATTGGACCAAATATAACCTGCTGTTCACGAAGACTCTGAACCGTTCCAGCAGTGTCTTTCCCTCTCCTTTTAGCATTCAATTTCTCTCGAAAATCCCCCGGGATTGGCACTTCTTCTCCTGGGATTGGCACTACTTTTCCCGGCTGCTCATTAGCATGCACAAACACCTTACAATCCAAAGCCTTGTGATCCCTTCGACAACACTTGTGACAATAGGGAGGGAGTCCCTCACATTCAACTGGTTGTTCAAAAAATCGATCTCCATCCTTCACCTTGACTGATCTCCTAATCGGTTTGGTGATGTCTATCTCCACACAAACCCGAGCCTCATTCAACTTCGTAAGATCAGCGGTAGGTTCATCCACACGTAAGGGCTTTCCAATACATGCAGCGATGACATACAACGCCGGCACCGGCAACATATGATATGGCAGTTCAGGTATTTTAAACCATACGGGGCAAATCGGAGACTCGTATTTCGGGTTGAAATCAAGAGTCCACTTAAAAACCCGCATAGGAAGTCCCTTAAAATACCATACTTCTCGCAAAAATAACCTTGAATAATCATCATGGTCATATAAATGAATTAAAACATGGCTGGAATTAATTGGAACCAACCTGAATTGTCTCTTTAAATTCATCTTTGTGAATAATAACCTCAAATTATTCATCGGAGGACGTCCATGAGAGAACTTCCCGATCAGAGCGTACCTAAACACCTCACATAACTTCTCCTTTTCCGTAGGGGAAAAGACAGCAATCTTCTCCCCGTTATGCTCCATCACTGTACCCGCCGGCTTGAAAGTCTCCAAATCAAAGTTCTTTTTTCTTTCTCTTGCGTCGGGTGCAAATGGATCAACCGCCGGAGCTCCGGTGACTGATGCATAAGTCCGTTTGGTGGGGGGTGGATCCGGAGGATCCCCCATGATTGGGAACAAAGGCAAAATTCTAGAGAGAAGGCAGAGAATTTTTTTCTAGAGAGAGAAAGTTTTTTTTGGGTTTTTTTGGTTTTTGTTTTAGGGTTTAGGGTTTAGGGTTTTAGGGTTTAGGGTTTAGGGTTTAGGGTTTAGGGTTTAGGGTTTAGGGTTTAGGGTTTAGGGTTTAGGGTTTTAGGGTTTAGGGTTTAGGGTTTAGGGTTTAGGGTTTAGGGTTTAGGGTTTAGGGTTTAGGGTTTAGGGTTTAGGGTTTAGGGTTTAGGGTTTTAGGGTTTAGGGTTTAGGGTTTAGGGTTTAGGGTTTAGGGTTTAGGGTTTAGGGTTTAGGGTTTAGGGTTTAGGGTTTAGGGTTTAGGGTTTAGGGTTTAGGGTTTAGGGTTTAGGGTTTAGGGTTTAGGGTTTAGGGTTTAGGGTTTAGGGTTTAGGGTTTAGGGTTTAGGGTTTAGGGTTTAGGGTTTAGGGTTTAGGGTTTAGGGTTTAGGGTTTAGGGTTTAGGGTTTAGGGTTTAGGGTTTAGGGTTTAGGGTTTTAGGGTTTAGGGTTTAGGGTTTAGGGTTTAGGGTTTAGGGTTTAGGGTTTAGGGTTTAGGGTTTAGGGTTTAGGGTTTAGGGTTTAGGGTTTTTTTTTTTTTTTTTTTTTTTTTTTTTTTTTTTTTTTTGGGAAAAACCGGCAAGTGCCCGCCGGGAGGTTTTCGAAGGGACCCCCCCCTTTTATTAATAACCAACAACCACTCAAAGTGGGAAATTTGTAAAGTACATATAGAGCTTAGCAAATCTAAAGCAAAACAAAACACCAAAAACCAGAAAATACATAAAAAACATCATCTTGGTATATGTCTGAAATATGGTAGCCCAAGAGCGTCAAGCCTGACTATACCACGCAGTTTGCCTTGAATTTGATCTGATTCCAAAACTCTAGAAGCCGCATCATTACAAGCCAAGTTGGCAAGGAAGTCTGCTGCTTGGTTAGCTTCCCGATAAATGTGAGATAGCCGAACCTCCATTCGTTGCCTCAATTCGTTGATCTTGCAAAGAAGATGCTGTAGGTGCCATGCAGAGCCCTTCTTGTCTTCGATCATTTTCAACACAACTTGTGCATCCAGCTCTATCCAAATTCTATCATAACCCCGTGCCTTGGCTATCCTGAGGCCTTCAAAAACCGCAAACAGCTCCGCGTATATGTTGGAGTGAGTGCCCAGGTATGAGTAGTATGCAAACACTGGCGCGCCTGAATTAATTCTCGCAATACCCCCAGCTCCAGCAATGCCTGAGCTGCTACGAGCAGCCCCATCGGTGTTGATCTTGAGCCATGAACCTGTCGGTTTCAGCCATGTAACCTGTCGTACTTCAGTTCGCTGCTGCTTTTGTAGTTGTACCTGGAAAGCTGAAGCAACATGTTCGTCTCCCTTCCACACCCGAGGATGCAGCATGTTACCCTTCTGAAGTAGCTGAATGTGACGTAGGATCTTGTGCACGATCTGACTAGCAACAACCCGCCGATGTCGATATTTAGCATTGTTCCTTGCATCCCAAATATACCAAAGAATGAGGAATGGAACAATGACCCTCATATGTATACAATTACCCAATTTTTTTGAATTCTTCCAAAACTGAATCACCATCCCAACATTGTCCGTATCGGCCTCCTCAACATTGAAGAGAGAAGAGAAAAATCCCCACACCAGTTTTGCCTTCGAACTATGCAAGAACACGTGAGCCATCGTCTCTTCGTGAAAACAGCACTGGCATTTTGAGGCTAATGAGAACCCCTTGCGCTGAAGACGGTTATCGACTGGTAACCAGCCTCTGACAAGGCGCCAAAGAAACACTGAGATATTAGGCGTGATAGCCTTGTTCCAAATGAGAGAATAAAGAGGAAGGCTCCCCCCCTTGGGCCGAATAGAATCCCACATGGTCTTCGTGGTGAAATACCCCTGAGAGGCCAATTTCCAGATGATCTTGTCTTTACTCCCCCGCTCGATAGGAACCGAAACCACCCGCTCAACCATACTCATTGATATCGTCTCATCCAGCATGTCGACATTCCAATCCCCTGTCTCCCAAAATTGTTCAACCCGCTTAGATCCATAAAGGCGTGACTCAATCATATTTTTCAACACACCCTCCAGCATCCATTGATCGTGCCAAAAGAAAACCTTGCCGTTACCCAGCTGCCAAGCAATATTTGGTTCCACAACGTGCCTCCAGCGACACATTCTTTTCCACACAGGTGAATCACGGACCCTCACGTGAACCTCCATTGGGTGAAAACCTCCAACATATTTCCCTTGCATAAATTTCGCCCATAACGAGTCTTGACACCTAAATCTCCACCATAATTTACCGGAAAAACATGTGACCATGTCGTGAAGGTCACGGACCCCCAGACCGCCTTCATTAAAAGGTTTGCTCAAGTCGGTCCAAGCGGCCCAATGCAACTTTCGTTGTCCGCCATAAGAACCCCAAAAAAACCGGTTAAATAGCCGAGACATCTTCATTAAAATCAAGTTAGGAGGAGCTAAAACCTGCATAAAATACAATGGGATCGACATCAAAACACTCCTTATAAGTTGCAATCTGCCTCCAAATGTAAGGTGCCGATTTTCCCATGTCAACAACAACGCCTTCATCTTTTCCAGCAGTGGCGCATAAAGCATGGTCCTTTTGTTTCCCACATATAATGGCGCGCCAAGATAACGGATTGGGAGCTCTGCATGAGAAAATCCCGTGATGCGTTTAATATGTCGCACCCGGTCTTGACCACACTTTTTAGATACGACAAACAAGCTCTTGGCAGTGTTAATTTTCTGCCCAGACACCTGCTCATACTCCCTCAAGACTGCCATCAATCTTTTAATCCCAGCCACTCCAGCCCGTGTAAAAATAATAACATCATCTGCATAAGCGAGGTGCGAGACTGTGACCTCCGAATTCTCGATGTATCTGATATGTTTATGAGAATGGAAGAGGAAATCGAGCCGTCTAGACATCCACTCAGCCGCCAAGATAAATAAAGCAGGAGATAATGGGTCACCCTGGCGTAATCCTCGAGAGGAGGGGAAAAAAACCCGCACTAACCCCATTAACAAGCACTGAAAACCAGCAGTTTGCCACACAATTCCGAATAATAGCGCACCATTGGTCACTAAAACCCAGCTTTTTTAGCATACTCAGTAAGAATGGCCAGTGTACTCGGTCATATGCTTTTGCCATGTCTAATTTCACAATCAGCCGATCCCGTCGTGGTCTGTCATTTAAAGAGTGGACCAACTCCTGAGCTAAAAGAATGTTATCCGCAATACCTCGGCCTTCAATAAACCCGGACTGGGCAGGAGAGATAATCGAAGGCAATACCTTAGCAAGTCGAGCATATAAAACCTTGGTCATAATCTTATTCGTCACATTACAAAGACTTATGGGTCTAAAGTCAGTCCACGCAGACGCCTCCTCTTTTTTAGGAATGAGTACAATGGTAGTGCAAGTGAATGCGCGCGGCATCGGGACCCCTGCGAAAAATTCCTCCACTGCTGCATAGATATCTTTTTTCACAATCTCCCAACAGCGATGAAAAAATAAGGCTGAAAAACCATCAGGTCCTGCGGCTGAATCCGGATTAATGGCAAAAACCGCTGCATGTATATCTGCCTTAGATGGTAGCCGACAGAGCTGAGCTGACATTTCTGGCGTGATCAAGCAGGGGATATGATCAAGGCAACCCTTAAACTCCTCTGAATTGTCCGAGGTAAGGAGCTGTTTGAAAAATACAGCAGCTGACTGACGGATATCTTCATCTTTATCCACCATCAGACCACCATCATAGATGCGATGGATCAGATTTTTCTGGCGCTTCTTCTTAACTAAGCTGTGAAAAAACTTTGTGTTACGTTCTCCTTCAGCGATCCATTTTATAGCAGATTTTTGTTGCCAAAAATCTTCCTCCATTGCCAAGGCGCGATTCAATTCTGCACTTGCCTTGTTCATAGCAATCAGGTTAGGCTCATTTGGCATTTTATCGTACTCCTTCTCAGCGTCCGCTGCAGCCCGTTCAGCCATAGTAACCTTGTCGAAGACGTTGCCAAAAACATTCGAATTCCAATGTTTTAGACATGCCTTCAACCTTATCAGTTTCTCTTGAAGTTTCTGCATGCCTTTAGCTTGTATAGGAGCTCCCCAATTATGTGCTACAATCTCTTGAAATCCCGGGTGACGAGTCCACATTTTCTGAAATCGAAAAGAAGAAGCTGTTTTCTTAACTGCTTTCACGGCCTTCATCAAAAGAGCCACATGGTCGGAGGTGTGCCTAATAAGGTGGATAGGCTTAAATTCTGGAAATAAATCAAGCCACCCCGACGAAACCAAAACACGGTCCAAGCGTTCCCAGATCCTTTTATTTGTCCACGTAAACTGTTTCCCCAACAAAACCCGGATCCGTTAACCCACAACCATCGATGCAATCATCAAAATCTTCCATGGCGCCTAATCTGGGCTGAGCCCCCCCTTTCTTCTCCTCAATAAATCGAATCACGTTAAAATCACCCCCAATCAACCACGGATCAGGGGTGGCAATAGCGCGCATAAGGCTCCAAAGATTCCTCCTAGCTCTCCTAGTATGACGTCCGTATACAAATGAGCAAAGGAGGGATGAAGGAAGGGATAATGAACTGACCCGAATATGCATCAGTTGATCTTCGTTCATAAGAAGTTGCACTTGAATATCTTCACTGAAAAAACACCAGATATGATTCGAGGGGTTCGCTAAGACGCCTGCGAAGCCTAAATTTCTGGCCATATATGCCCCATCCAGCTTGATTTTAGGTTCTAAAATCACCAAAATTTGGAGTTTGTGTCTCTTCCTCAATTTTTGACATATCGAGCTTTCGCTGGATCCCTGAACCCTCGTGTATTCCAAATCATAAAGCTGATCATTAAACGTTTTGACATGAAGTACCAGATTTAACTTTACTCCTAGTAATTCGAGGAGTAACTTCGTCATTGTTCTTCTTCTTTCTAACCACCGTCTTCTTCTTTGCCTCTGTTGAAGTTGTGGACTGAAAGTAGCCACTGGACCGATCTGGATTAATAGTGGCAGTCCCTGGTGAATTTATGATTGAGGGCTGGTATAGAGGATCATTGCCAAGGGATGCTTGAGCCTCCGAATCAGATAAGCAATTAAATTCATCACCAGTGGAATGTTCTTCAATTATTGGGTTGTTATGAAGATTGTGTGAGATAAATTCATTGACATAGTTCTCTTCAACACCCGGAATGGCCTGCTTGTTAGGACCCAATGTGCCATCTTTATCCAAGATAGCCCGCAGGCTATGTGGAGGAACATTAGTAGGGCTTTCACCTGGGGCTGTGAAGACTGGACCAGCAGCTTGTTGGGTCGTCTCATAGTCCAATTCAGTGGGATTCTTGGCCTGAGTATACCCAACATCAGTCTTTGTTTTAGGCTGAAGTGATCGTGGGCTCAATTCATTGGATTCCTCCCCTTCCATTGTATTATATTGTTCCTGCAGCCCATCCATTATCGGGTCCATCTCCTCACGTGCAAGCATGGGTTGCTGGTATGTTTCATCAGCCCGTTCAGCCATGTCAGCAGCATCCCCCACGCGTGCAACTGCAGCAGTTTCGTCTAACTCAGTTTCCCATGCCACTTCCGTCTCTGAGTCCAAAATATTCTCAGATTGCATGAGCTTGACACATTTTCAACCAAGCCTTGCACGCCTGTCTGACCCATTTCTGGAGGTTCCTCAACCCATTGCAACTCTATGTCACGCGGTGTAGTTGCTGCTCCATCCTTTTGTGGAAGCCGAAGACAAGTCTTCCAAGGCTGAGAATGTGTTGGTCGTTGCGATATAGGCATCCCGATTTCCAGAAAAGTTCCCCTTCTCGTTCCTTGTGTTTCGTCTAGTGGGAGATGGCAGAGATTGTCGGGCTTTATAGATTCCTTCCCTGATGAATCACTGCCGTCAGCATCATCCTGTCCGACTGGATTCTGGGCAGCTCTCGCCGGATTCTGCAGAATTTGCACCGGAGTCTGGATATCTGCTGGTCGGCAGCTCCATTGTTGAGACCAAGACCTCCCCTTGAACTGCCTTTGATTTATGGCTGTGCCCAACCCATTTTCGGAACTCTGCATGTGTTCGAATTGACATGCAGATTGCGTAGCCTGGCCAACGTTGAGAATTTTCTGAAGCGTTTAACGTTTTTCCAACAGCGCGCCTGCCCGTAGGGGTTCTTGTAGCCTCTTGATATTTGTCCGTATTAAAGCCTGTTTGTTGTGGACTTAGTATTTCAATCTCCTCATCGTCTGCAAGTGTATGTAACCCCTGTAAGGCAGCAAAACGGTTATTCAGCTCCACAGATTCACTATCCTTGTTGTTCGGAGCCGTGTTCGTCGGGGGTGGGGGTCGAGAGAGTCCTGGCCGCTGTAAAGCTCCCATTTCGGCCTCTTCACCGGTCGGAATCTGGGTGATCGACGGAACCTGCAACTCTATGTGCCGATTCTGCTCCAGTTGCGCACGTTTCTGTTCCAGTTTTGCATGTTGCTGTTCACGTGACTTCTGTACCTGTTCACGTAAATGTTGTCCAGTCACAGTGTTTGCATGCAGTCCCTTGGTAACCCCTTGATGATTTTTATCGTCTGTAATCAGTCCAGCCACCTGCTTACCCTTTCGTATAGCCTCCAATTTGTCCCGTAAGTTTTCCTTGAAACTGTACCTCGTCAACCAAATCCTCCTCAGTATCCACATAGATTTTTGCAGTCCTTAGCTCGATGATCTCGTCTGCAACACTTCGGACAATAAAGGGGAATCCCTTCACAAATTACGGGCTGCTCAAAAATCTATCACCATCTTTACCTTGACAGATTTTTTAATGGGCTTTGTAATGTCAATCTCCACACAAACACGTGCCTCTCGAAGCTTAGTAAGATCGGCCGTTGGTTCATCAACGCGCAAGGGATTGCCAATA
>CM047872.1:777729-847407 GCA_026212405.1 Petrea volubilis
ATTAGGATATAACAGCACCTCAAGTGTATGCGCCAAGTCCATGCCTTTATAACTCTTCCTCAGTACAACTGAGCAGCCGGGTAAGCGGGCCGGGCTGCAGGGCTTTGCGGAAGCCATGCATGAGTCCTACCGTTTGCCAATCGAAGTAATTCTGACACTCCACCGATAACAGCGCCTAGATCGCGGTCCCAGCCATCGCCGATTTCTGTGCTCCGCCGCCCCTCATTGACAGGGCCGCCGCCTCCGCCGCCACTAAACATAGAAAATCCCCCGTTGCCATGGTCACACAGCCAAGAACTGAAATGAATTTTTAGCTATGAAAATCTGAAATGTAAATTTTTGTCAAAATCAGCTCAATCTTTGATCAATCTTCCTTTCTATTCAATTTGATGCAAGATCGTGACCACGGAGTAGATAGGTTTGCTGACGGAGTCTGATGTTCGGGAAGAGGGGGCCAACAAAAATTAGTTGACTTACTAAAACGACGTCGAGGCGTCATTTTCCTTTTTGTGTTAAATTTAAACTATTAGGCCACGTTTACTAGGGGTGGCTTGGATAACCACCGGCTTTGTTTCTGACTGGATTACAGTAGCTATGAAAATCTGAAATTCAAATTTTTTATAAAAAAATATGTATATTTTAACTCAATATGAACTTGAAGGGAGTCGATTGCCCCCTCCTACCCCCTGACCCTATCTCTGTCGGTGGGCGAGCTACGTATAGCTAAGAAGTTCACGTGCACTCACTAACTTCAAAATTATCGTATATATACATATATATATAATTAAATTTAAGTATTCCATAATTATTTTTTGTCGCACTCCCTTGAATTTATACTCTTTTGTTTCCGCTTTCTAATATTATAAGTAAGGAGTGTAACTAATACCAACAACAACAATCAAAGAAAGTGAGTTGAGAATGAAGTGTATTTGCTTATTGAATGGAGATCGAGTTTACTTGTTGGCACAACGATTGCGGATGGAGCAATTTCTGTAATAAATATACTGAATAATTGATTACGTTATATCTTTTATGCTATTGAATACAATTATTAGATTTATAATACATATTAATATATTAATTTAATATTCATATTATCAATAATTCGTAATTGATACCAACATCTCCTTACCTCGAGTCCTAATTCTGCTACTGATTATTTCCCATATGACAAAGAATTGAGTGCATTGTCTCGTAGAATAAGTGTAATTATTACCCGAGTTTGTGGAAAAGAAAACCTAACACCCAAACACTTCATTAATTATGGTTAGATATTATTAGTGCTCTTTAAAATAGTTAATTTACTTATTTGGAACCGTTTGTTTGCTTTGCTTTAAGGAAACTTTCATCATTCAATCTTTTTAACAAAAATAATGGCTTTGTCCTTTGGTGGTCATCAATGCTCAATAACTGTTTACATTCGAATCATTTTATTTGATTTAAAGTTGAATTGCTTGTGAATAAAAAATAAATTGTTCAATTAAAAAGCACTTTTGCAACCTCTAGAATGATTTTTTTTTATTTATTCGTAACTTTCAATGGATCTCGGCTCATAATATGAATATCAATTTACTTATATAGTAGTATTGCTCGTAGAGTTGAAATCTCGATTATGAATAATGTAAAAAGTTATATATTTTGAATTACAAATATAAATACAATGATTAAAATATACTCAGGGTTCAAACCGTACTTTTTATAATATAGTCTTTTTTTAAAGCTAGAGAGTTTTGTATTTTTATACAGTAATTAAAAGTATTTTAGAAGATACTTTTATTTAGAATTATTTTACGTAACTTAAAAAAAAAACAACTTTGGGCTTTTTTTTCCCGCTAGCTTCTACTTGTTAAAAAAGTTCAATCAAACACAATTATTTTTCTCTAAAAAAACTTTTAAAAAAAAAGTACTTCTCTAAAAATTTTATTAATCTAGTGAAACTAAAGAATATATAAAAAAAAAATCCATTGAAAAACACTTGATGACTTTCAAAATTATAAAATAAAACTTTAATCCAAACATAATTTCCTCAAACCAATTCTTTCAAGTTTACTTGTATCCAAAATCAACGACAATCACAATATATAAAATCCAATACATAATTTGTTTTTTCCTATAACTTTGGCCACACTCGTCCTTAAAAAAAATTAATGTCATAATCTCCACGAAATTAAATAAAAAAATATCATATTTGATTTGGCAATTTGAAAAGACTAGGCCTGTTAATGGGTAGGGTTTTACTCTACCCTTATCCATTTTTTTTTATACCCATACCCTACCCTTATCCTAAAATTTTAAAATTTACTCATACCCTACCTTAACCCATACTACTACAAATGAATGGGTTAGGGTAGGGCCTTACCCGTTCTTACCTATTGGATAAT
This sequence comes from Petrea volubilis, assembly GCA_026212405.1. Taxonomy (NCBI): domain Eukaryota; kingdom Viridiplantae; phylum Streptophyta; class Magnoliopsida; order Lamiales; family Verbenaceae; genus Petrea; species Petrea volubilis. The sequence continues at coordinate 780,111 of CM047872.1, forward strand.
GATACCCAATGGGTATTCACACACTACACACATTATTACCCATGGGTATTCACACACCACACACATTTTTCACACACACACACACACACTGCACACAGTTTCACACACTGCACACACATACACACACACACACAGTTTCACACACTGCACACACACACACACACACTGCACACACACAATTTCACACACTGCACACACACACACACACACAGAGTTTCACACACTGCACACACACACACACAATTTCACACACTGCACACACACACACACACAGTTTCACACACTGCACACACACACACACATACACATACACTGCACACAGTTTCACACACTGCACACACACACACACATACACATACACTGCACACAGTTTCACACACTGCACACACACACACACAATTTCACACACTGCACACACACACACACATACACATACACTGCACACACACACACAATTTCACACACTGCACACACACACACACACACACACACACATACACTGCACACACACACACAATTTCACACACATACACTGCACACACACACACAATTTCACACACTGCACACACACACACACGCACACACAGTTTCACACACTGCACACACACACACACAGTTTCACACACTGCACACACACACACAGTTTCACACACTGCACACACACACACACATACACTGCACACAGTTTCACACACTGCACACAGTTTCACACACTGCACACACACTAAACACACACAATTTTCACACACAATGTGTGAAAAAACACACAGTTTCACACACTGCACACACACACACACACACACACATACACATACACTGCACACACACACACAATTTCACACACTGCACACACACACACACGCACACACAGTTTCACACACTGCACACACACACACACGCACACACAGTTTCACACACTGCACACACACACACACAATTTCACACACTGCACACACACACACACAGTTTCACACACTGCACACACACACACACACATACACATACACTGCACACAGTTTCACACACTGCACACACTAAACGCACACAATTTTCACACACAATGTGTGAAAAAACACACACACACACACTGCACACACACACACAGTGTGTGAAAAAAATGCACACACACTGCACACACACAGTGTGTGAAAACACACACACACAGTGTGAAAAAAAATACACACACACACAGTGTGTGAAAACACACACGGCACACAGTTTTCACACACTGTGTGTAAACACACACACACACACACACTACACAATTTTCACACAGTGTGTAAACACACACACACTACACAATTTTCACACACTGTGTGTGTGAAAAATATGTGTGTGTGCAATGTGTGTGAAAAAAATTGTGTGTGTGTGTGAAAAATATGTGTGTGCGTGTGTGTGAAAAAAATGTGTGTGTGTGTGTGTGTGTGTGTGTGAAAAAAAATATGTGTTTGTGTGTGATAAAAAGTGTGTGTGTGCAATCTGTGTAAATGCGTGCGTATGTATTAACTATGTGTGTGAGTTAAAAAAAATATAATATCAAAAAAAGACAAATAAAAAAATATATGATTGGGTAGGGTCCATACCCTACCCTAAAAATAGGGTATACCCAATACACATACCCAATGAATAAATATTTAAATCGAGTAGGGTAGAGTATAGAATATGTGTAATTGAATATTTTTAGGGTAAGAATTAGGGTAGGGTTTTGCAGGCCTAGAAAAGACATTGATTTTGCTTATGAAACCTAATGAATGATTAGGGATGGCAATGGGTCCGGGTTGGACCCGGACCCGGACCAGCCCCTAATGGGGCGGGTTTGAAGACTCCTAACCGGGTCCGGGGCGGGTCCCGGGTCCTCATTTTTTGGACCCGGACCTGCCCCGAACCCGCCCCGGTTAGTTATTTTTAGATATTTTTATATATTTTTATTTATTATTTTATGTAAATTTATATAATATACATCTATATTTCATATATAAAAGTATATATTATATAAATAGTTACTTAAAAAAATAAATATGACACTCTTGTATATAAAAATAATTATATAACATTAATAATTAAGTTATGATTTCAAAATATGTACAAATAAATATGTGATAATGATGTTTTAGTAGTGCCACTATTTTTTTTCATATTTATAAAGTTGTAATAATATCAATTTTCTTAAAAAAAAATATTTTTATTTTTATTTTTAACGCTTAAACCGGGTCTACCGGGTCCAATCCGAACCCGACGAGTCCACCCGGGTCCGGGACGGGTCCGGGCCCGGGTCCAAAATTTCCTCGGCGAGACGGGTCCCAAATTTAGCCAAACCCGCCCCATACCCGCCCCGTTGCCATCCCTATGAATGATTAGGTGATGTTGCAAGTCAAGTCGCCCCACAGAAATCTACGAAAGAAAATGAAAGCTATTATATCGTTGGGAATTGGGTTGACACATGGGCCCTACGTTGCAGCCAATGTAGGGCCCATTTACTCCGCAGGTCCATGCTGCCAACATCACTAAACAACAAATAAGTAAAAAATCCAATTTGTCTTATCCTCTTCGGTATCCTATGAAAGTTGAAATTTGGTTTTATTTTTATTATTATTATTTAGTTGAAATCTTACTAATAATCTCAACATCTAGAAAAGTAAAATGAAATTGTTAGTGCACCCTAACAATATGGAGGCGCCTTTCTATACTAATAATTGTTTAAAATGATATCATAAATATTGAGAAAAATTTAATAATTGTGAATCATATATATTTTTATTTGACTACTTTTTTTTCATTAAATACCAGCGTTACTACTTAGAAAGTTATATCAATTGTATTTAATTTGAGAGTAACTTTGAAAAAAATGCAATATATACTTCATTATTTTCAAAAAACGATACTACATCCGTTTCGTAGTATGTAGTGTTTAAGGTTTTATTCACACATAGTAAGGATGAATTAAGAGTTAACTGTAATTCACAATTTTACTCTCATTAATGACTTATTGAAACTAGCAATAGTAAATAAAAAAGGCTAATGAGTGTTATTTATGCAGGGGGATTTTTTTTTTTTAAAAGCATTGAATTATTGAATATTGGAGTGCTATGGTAAAATGATGAATATTTTAAAATAAAAATAAAATGTCAAAATAAAAGATATTACGAAATGAATGTGGTACATATAATAAACTAAGAATTTGGTACTGAAACGACTAATAATACAGAAAACACAAATGGTATATGATAAAAATCTTTAACGTCAAATTAGATTAATTAACCGGCATAAGATTTAATTATTAACTCCTATCAACCATTGCTAATCTTTTTAATAATGTTGAGATTTGTGTTATAACGGTCGAGCGAACGTGAACTTGGTTCGAAACATGTTCAAATTAAAGTCATGCTTAAACATGCCAATTCATTTATGAGTGCGGCTGTGCATGTGAATTTGGTCTTATATTTCACGAGCCCGTGAATAGGCAAATCTAAAAACGACTTCATGTGCAGTTAAAATGAAAAGGGCCAAAAAGCTGTTATTATTATTGGCATCGGGTTTTGGAGTTTTTTTGAATTAAGGCCTGGCATCTCAATTAGCATAATGATTGCTTGGTCAATTAGTACAAAAGTACATGTCAATCTATCTGTCATCATTTTTTTTAATTAATCATGATTGGGTTGGGGCCCTCTCCTAATTTCATTCACAAAGGTTTCCTTGTTCTTTTCCTCTCTCTCTCTCTCTCTATCTCTCTGATTTTATTTTATTCAATCAAAGTGCGTGTCTGATGCCACTTTAGCACTCTTTAATAAATCGACGTGCACCAGACCAGCTTTTATTAAGGTAGTCATTGTTTTAATTTGGATTTTCCTAAAGTAGATAAGACGGGACGTATTACCAATGTATTGAACAAAGATTTTATTTTAATTCTTTATAAAAGACAAACTAAGTGTGCGATTGACATAATTTTAGTATTTTTCACTGAGTTTAATATGTGATAAACCCAATCTGTGGACCAAACAAAATTCTCGGCCATTCCATTTCATGCATAATTTCAATTTTTTTATGCAAATCGCACGATCAAGATTTCGATGATCCCTCGCTCAAAATAGAAAAGAAAAAAAAAAACAAGATTTTGATGACCCCTCATAAGGAGTTTAAAATTAGGGTTCAAATCCTTATGTGTATGGATGGTGTATGAGTGCATTAGGTTACAAACTATAAGATTTTCACAATTGACAAGAAAAAGGTGCCCATTTCCTTCAACAAACAACAAACAAAAAAGACAGAGAACCATGGTATATCATGATGACAAGAATATAATTTTGGCTCAGTTGAATTCCTGCATCCACTTTAGCAGAAAAGTAACTATGAGAATGTGTTTTTAACTTTACAGAATGTTTGTTAATAAAACACTTCTGCCCCACACAAATCTCGGAACAACGAAACAAATAACTGGTACATGCTCAAGCATATCTAGGGACCATTTCTGAGAGCTATTGGTGACAAAAGCTTGCAGCCAAAAAGGGATCAATTTTCATTTATCACTTGCAATTTTTAAACTAACAACATCAAAACTCAACCTAATCCAGCATTTTCGATTTTCCTTTTCGTTTTTTTTTAAACAAAAAGGTTCCCACAAACAATCCAGGCCTTCTGTTTTCAATAAACAAAAGGTCATTGTTTAGCTCCAAATTCTCAGAACAAAAAAAGGAAAAAAAAAAAACTTGATTCTGTAGGCAAGTTAGGACAAATTGATCGATTGAGGTGGAAAACAAGGTATCTCATGATAACGTTACACTCTAAATTACAGGATTCATAAGTTTGGTAACATTATACTAGGAAACATAACGTACTCATGTTCATGTTCATCTTCTGGTCACCCCTTCTGCTCATCGAGCTCGTTTCTGACAGCAACTGGCAAACCATTTTTCCCCGGTGACTAGCAGCGTGCTTCATCAAGATAACAAATCGAGTTGTTAATCCACTAATTTTAACCTCTTCCCGAAAAAGAAGTTATGGGGAAATGAAAGAGAAGAATCCAAGAGTTCGAAGGGCAAAAGATGCAGTCAAGTCATTACCGAGCAAAAATAAGCTTTCCTGATGGCTATCATCTTCATCACGTCCCCCTTTTAGCATCCGAACAAGAATCCAAATACGAGATTACAAGATCAGCTGCTTGGCACCCGGTTGATATTGCTTTGCCAACCGATAACCCTCCCTTGTGGTTACCTAGCATTGGTGTTGAGCAAAAAAAAAATAGTAAAGTACAAGGATCCGATAAAAGAACAGTAAGATAATGAGGGAACATAGAAGTGTCATAATCCCTATAAATCTAGAAGTTTTTCCAAGCTCAACATGTCATAATTCTTCAGTTCACGATTTTTACTGTAATTTCTGCATTTCTGTTGATGATTTTTGCTATCTCATCATTCTTTAGAATGAGTTTAACCAGCAGGAAGTGGCCACCGTAAGGGTATGATCACAAGGGATTGCAAAGGCCAGAGAGTATGATTTTAGCCAATGAAATATGTTAGTGAAACGAACGACGGAATGCCAAAGAGTGCTAAACATGAGAATCATCTAGTCACAAATTGTGCTTCGTATCAAAAAGTGCTAAAATGCAGCTGGAAGCTTATTTCAATCCAAACACGCTCAAACATTCAACAACAGAACGTTGATTAAAATGGCGAAAATCAACTATAAGATCACTGAATTGTCGATTGACGTACCTAACACCAGCTCCAATCACAGCAACGTTTTTACCAGACAAACCTGAAATTACAATTACACGGAATTAACAATCTTCGCGGTGATTTACAAGCTGTGTGATGTTTTAGGCACGCATTACAGCGAAGTGATAACAAGAGTTACCTGGTTTATCTTCTTTAGCCGCAGAAGCCATGGCCAGTGAGCTAACGCGAGTTTTGGGAATTGGATAGGATATTGGAACGCGTAGATTTATACGGCCCTGTCCGGCGTAGAGTCGCATCCGCGATTTATTCGGGAATTCAGAAACGCCTGTAGCGTTAATTGCAGAGGAAGAGACAATCGAAGACTCAAAACTCAAAAAGTCAGAAGCGGCAACTGGCTCAGATGGTGTTTCCAATTACTTAAAAAAACCAAAAAAAAAAAGTTGATTTTGAGCTTTCAGATTAATAAAAAAAAAAATTACAAATTGAGTGTTTGTAAGTTAGATTTCTGTTTAGAAAAAATTAAAAAAAAACTAGAAGCTAAAAACACCATTGCAGTTTGTAATATTTATTATCTATTATGTTGTTACTAATTCTTAAAATTTTTATTTTAACATGAAACTAGTGATCAATTTTTACATCTTCCAAAAAAGGTAATATGGTTGAACAAAAAACACTTATTAAATGTTAACTGAAGCACTAGCTTGGGGTGGGTTCCTATTCATTGAGGGTACCTCAAGTGTATGCGCCAAGTTCATCTATTTTTTGCTACTTTGCTGGATTTAACGTTGGTACTACTTGAAATCCTTGACTCCAAATTAGTCCTCCACTGTCAAATTCTTTCATCCAAGCATAACTTAACAATTACAGAAAGTTACTAAAACCCCCTTCGCAGTTTGTCTTAATTACAAAAAATTTGCTGTCTAAATTACAATTGTCATCGTTGAAGTTTGCTTCCATATTGCAAATAGCACTAGCTATTGGTTGGCTCAAACACCAAAAGCTCGTCCATCTGTTAGTCTCAAATGGTTTAACTGTAATTTCACTAGATAGAAGAATTTATTTTGTAATCGAAGGTTTTTAGTATTTATCTATGATGATATCATAAACCATAAACAGCTTTGCCAACAAGGTAAAATGAGCTTGATGTCAATGAAAGGTACAACCACCCAATCTGATACTGCATTTTCTGTTGTCAACATTCCAGTGACTTAATTCCACTGCGGCTGTATATATATATATATATATATATATATGTTTATTCATTCTGGCTGAAACCAACATTCTGATAAACACTTGAACAAAATCATGAAGTGCCTCAGGCTTCACAAGTGCCAGGATGAGCCAATCTGCGACAGCAACGATATTCGGAACCCGAAAGATGACGCCAAGAAAGTGAAAAATCTGATGGAAGCCATGAACAGAGTCATCTCGACTCGTGCGCGAAGACATCAGTCTGCTGCATCCTCAAGTCGTAACGTGCTACAATTCGAGTCCCACGAATCTATCAGTCGAACCAACAGACGTAAAGGGCTCGCTTTTGCTCTAGCAACATGTATGTGTGTCGTTGTTGGTTCAGTTTCTTCATCCAAGAAAATAGAAATTCTCGTGTGTATCTTAACCAGGGATGGAACTAGAGTTCTATATGGCACGTTAGATTGAACATATTTCTTTGTAGTTAAAAAGAGCTACTCTAATTAATTATCATAAGAATTAAGATGGCAATGCACTTATTATTATTCAATTCTTTTGAATCGTCGAAAAAGGAAAGCGAGTTTTGATTAAAGTTTTAGAGAACATTGGTAGATACCACTTTAGAGAAACAGCTTGCTGATTTGCACAACTATATGATATAACATCTATCCAAAAAGTACTGAATTACATAAGGAAATATCTCTTCATATTTGCTTCTCATTTACTTATCATCAGTGTGAAGATCATTGTTCTTCTCTTCGTTCTTGACATCACTGTTCTTCACATCCTTAGCTTTTCGATTCTGAGCTCGTAACATATTACCCCTGCGCCGTTTATGTTCCGATTTGGAGTTTCCCTTCGGCGCAGGGCATTCACCAGAGTTTTTATGTTTCTTGTACTCCACCAAATTTTTATCGTACACGAAACGCATACCACATCCGCATTTAGCGTAGTCTTTTCCTTCCTTCAACCCTTTGAATATCTTCCAGTGCGCATTGTCATAATGCTTACCGAGGGCTGTAGCACTTTGTGTACAAAATGGACACAAGTTGCACTTATAGTCGCGGGCAACGGCCCTATCGTTTATTGGTGGTTGGTTTTTGGAGAGGATCGTGGTCGTGGTGAAACTCATGCGTGAGAGTGGACGGAAGAAGGCTGTTTTATATGAGAAACATGATCAACTAGCGAAATTGAATGAAGTGCAAGTTTAAAACAGAAAATGAATAAAAAAACACAAACAATTAGAAGAAAATAAAAAATAAGAACAAATATGTCGGTCAAAATCCTTCAACCGAATCATCATTAGCACATCGTAAAATTCGATGATCATACCTGTAACTTTTGTGATCTTTGCTCGTTCTTTACGTTCACCACCATGATTCTCAGAATTTGCATCAACATTCAATCCGGCGCCAGCATTTGTTGAATCTAAAACAAAAACAAAAACAATTAGAAATCAATAAAATTAATTAAAAATAGCAATTAAACAATCATCACCGTAGTGAAGCCGGGTAATCCCTGTCTGGCCCAAACCAAAACGCCTCCTCACGATCACACGAGCCATACCAACACAGTGAGACGGCGGCATGAGAATAGAAACCAGAGAAATTACACTCTCAGAGAACTTTACTTCTGTGATCTTTGCTGCTTCTTTACGTTCACCACCTTGATTCTCAGAATTTGCATCAACATTCAATCCAGCGCCAGCATTTGTTGAATCTGAGTAGAACAAAAACAATTAGAAATCAACAAATTTAAATAAAAATAGCGATTAAACAATCATTACCGTAGTGAAGCCAGGTAATCCCTGTCTGGCCCAAACCAAAACGCCTCCTCACGATCACACGAGCCATACCAACACAGTGAGACGTCGGCATGAGAATAGAAACCAGAGAAATTACACTCTCAGAGAACTTTACTTTTGTGATCTTTGCTGCTTCTTTACGTTCACCACCTTGATTCTCAGAATTTGCATCAACATTCAATCCAGCGCCAGCATTTGTTGAATCTGAGTAAAACGAAAACAAAAACAATTAGAAATCAACAAATTTAAATAAAAATAGCGATTAAACAATCATCACCGTAGTGAAGCCTGGTAATCCCTGTCTGGCCCAAACCAAAACGCCTCCTCACGATCACACGAGCCATACCATCACAGTGAGACGTCGGCATGAGAATAGAAACCAGAGAAATTGCACTCTCAGAGAACTTTACTTTTGTGATCTTTGCTGCTTCTTTACGTTCACCACCTTGATTCTCAGAATTTGCATCAACATTCAATCCAGCGCCAGCATTTGTTGAATCTTAGTAAAACAAAAACAAAAACAATTAGAAATCAACAAATTTAAATAAAAATAGCAGGTAAACAATCATCACCGTAGTGAAGCCTGGTAATCCCTGTCTGGCCCAAACCAAAACGCCTCCTCACGATCACACGAGCCATACCAACACAGTGAGACATCGCCATGAGAATAGAAACCAGAGAAATTATACTCTCAGAGAACTTTTGAAGAAATTACACTCTCAGAGAACTTTAGAATTGCACTATCGGATTCTGTGAGGTTATGGAGGACCACAGGCTGCTTAAATAACATGGGTTTGTTAAAAATGGCGGGAGAGAGGGAGGTGCGCACGGCGTGTGTTTGTTATTTTTATTTTTTATTTTTTATTTTTTTTTCTGTTATTTTGCTGTATAATTTATTAGTGGATTTAAAATCTCATGATTTATTTATTTATTCTTTTTGACAATAGATGAAATTGACCGCAAAGGCAAATCCTTCTTATAGTTATATTTCAATGAATATAATCAAGCATATAGTATTATTATAATATTTATCAACTAATTACTTTGAAATTGATAAATTCTGTTTCCAAGAAATCTTTTTGCACTTTAAATGCGCATCATCTATTTTTCATTATCTATATGCATGCTCCATGAATGAGATGATATATACAAATGTATTTATTTAATATATATATATATAGATATAATATTTCAAATAAAGGATGGCGAAAATTTTCAACGTTACATGGAAGTAGTCTCATGTCCTCGACTTGTTAGTGTTATTTTCTATATGGAAGTCAATTTTGTGTTACAGCATGGGAAATTGACGTGACGGACTATTTTGATGAGATAATTTTAGTCCAAAAAGTTGAAAGTCACGCTTATTATTATTATTAAATAAATTATATTGAAATAGAAACAAAAATATTAGTCTTTAGGCTTTTTTTTGGTCGTTTCTCAGTTATCTATTACTGACCATATTTAATATTTTGGTAAATAAATACTGACCATATTTAGATTTGAGAGTATTATTAAAATAGACAGTATCGCATCTGCTGGCTACGTCAGAGTTGGGAGCATGTGCTAGTTGGACTAATTATGTGATTTATAACCTCTTTTAGTAATAATTTAATTTAATCATTTAATCTAATCTGCAGCTTCGTTTTAGTCCGTAATCATTAGCACTTTAACTTCTTCCACGTATTTTTGCTCTTTCCACGCTACCGATCCTCATTGGCCCACCAACAAATGCGTAGGTCATAGACGAACTCTCGATTTATGATGTATTAATTGATTAAATCAAATTCAAGTATCATTAAAATTTAATATGAGGATAGTCCTCCAAATTCAATTATTTTATTTATAATTTTAAAATTTAAAATTCTTAACATTGTTTGAAAATTTAAGCGTTTAATTTTATTAAATTGATTAATAATTTTCAATTCTGAAAATGGAAGCTATCAAAATAAAAATAAAAATAAATTATACCAATAATATCACGGGATATGTAAAGTCAACTTTGATTTGATTTCTTACGGGGACCATGGCCCTAGTTATTTTTTTTTCTCTTTCTTTTCTTTTTTGTTTTTTTTTTTTTTTTGTTTGGTTCGTTATGCTGACCTGTAGAAACGCGATATTAATACTCGATGCTTTTTTAGTTGGCCTAATAAAAATATCACGATATATATTGCTGTGCATGCAAGATCCATTACATCTTGCACGTAAAATATCACAATATTAATTTGGAGAACATGAATATTAAACAAGAAAACACGATCAAAAAGTATACAATAACTCCTAAATTTGGCTAATAATCTTAAGATTTACCCATATATGGTCTTATATTTTACAGTTGCTGGTGTATTTGGGCACCTCTCAGACTCCAAACTCGGAAGAAAAGGCACTCTATTAGTAGTATCCATCTTGAGTGCCATATTTGGTTGCCTAACAGCACTTTCTCCAGACTATTTCACCCACGCCCTCTTCCACCTCCTCACCGGCTTCAGCACAGGCGGAGTCGGCCACTGCCCTTTCGTCCTTGCCACTGAGCCTGTGGGCCCGAGAAAACATGGGATTGCCGGGATGTCCACATTCTACTTCTTCTCCAGTGGGATCGGTGCGCTTGCCGGTATAGCTTACTTTTTCCGGTCGTGGGGGCCACTCTATAGAGCCACTTCCATCCCCTCCGTCCTCTTCCTAGTCATCATACTCCCCTTCGTCTCCGAGTCCCCCCGGTGGTGCCTCATCGGAGGCAAAATAGGCCGGGCCATGAAAATCATGCATGCCATCGCTAAAGCCAATGGCAGTAGTATCCCCAATGGGGTCGATCTTGGCCTTGATGAAGAGGCGAACGATGGCGTGGATCATTCTAAAGGAGAGAGTGAATCTAAAGAAGCTGTAACGGGATCATTAGTGGATGTGCTACGTTGTCCTCTTAACGCGTATCCGTTTGATTCTAGCTGTCGCCATCAACTTCTTCTGCTCGATCGTGTACTATGGCTTGAGTTTGAATGTTGTGAACCTCGGGACAAATCTTTACCTCAATGTATTCCTCAACGCGGTAGCTGAGATGCCGGCATTTTTGTTGACGGCGCTCATGTTGGACCAGTTTGGAAGGAAGCCGTTGACCATCGGAACGCAATGGTTTAGTGGGCCTTTCTGTGTTGTTGGAGGGCTGTTGAAGGGGTACGGTACGTGGAAGACTGTAAGGATGGCTTGTGGTATCTTAGGGATATTTGGGATGGCCGGCACTTATAATTTGTTGTTCATCGATACGATAGAGCTGTTTCCTACGGTTGTCACGAACGCCACATTGGGGAGTGCAACACAGGCGGCTCAAATGGGAGCGATTCTTTTGGTGTTGGGGGCTGGTATGGTTGTCGTACGTCTTCCAAAATTTGTACACGAATATTGTATCTATAGTTGTTTTCATTAAAATTTTAAGTTTTCTCCATAAATATTATAAAATTTCCGACTTTATCTTTGATTCGACGCGACATTTACAAATTGTAGGTGGTGCAAGGTCTAGACTTTGGAAATAAATTGCCTTTTGCAAGAGATAGAATTGTGGAATGCTACTTTTAGATATTATCAGTCTACTTTGAGCCTCAATACCGCCTGGCCAGGAGAATAAGAACCAAAATGATTGCCATAGCTTCCGTCATTGACGATATTTGCGATGTTTATGGAACATTAGATGATCTTCAACTTTTCACCAACGCAGTTCAAAGGTACCATAGATGTATGTATATATACATATATTTCATATACTAATTAATTATTAGTGATGATAATTAATGATTTCAAAACAAGAAAATTGTTTTTGATGGACAGGTGGGAGTTATGCGCCTTAGAGTCAGTACCACCATACATAAGGCTCTGCTACCAACGGTTTTGGATCTTCTAGTATATAATCGTGTTATATTTTCTATTACACTCACCAATACATACCACGTGTATTGGTGAGCAATCAAGATAAGAAAAGAAAAAAACTGATGATATTGAAAAAAATATAAAGATTTTATTTCTTTATCTCGACTGCTCACCAATACACATGACTTGTATTGGTGAGTGTAAAAAAAGATATAACACGATTATGTAACAAAAGATCCAAACTATTGCTACCAAGGCCTTTTTGATGTTTATGCTGAAATGGAAGATGAGATGAAAATTTTAGGAGTCGTATCGAGTCTATTACACTAATTGAGAGGTACTTTATTGTTAATAATGTAGTTGTTATTTTGTGACCATATTTTTGTTTTAATTTAGGCAGGTGTTATAAAATGTCAAAATACACTATTGAGACATTCGACGGTGTAGTACTTTTAGACTAATGACTTAAAAGGTTAAAGTGTTAAAATATTAAGTCGAAGTGTTCGTGCTATTTATGTTTTGTTCCAAATGAAAAAAATTGGTTGTGCATGTTTTGAAGAGGTAAAATGGAAGTATAATAAGAATTGTATTCCGACAATGGAAGAATACATGAAGGTGGCACTCGTAACCAGAGCTTATATGACGTTAGCAACAACTTCTTTGGTGGGAATGGATAATGATGTGGTGACCCAGGAAACCTTTGAATGGGTTTCAAGCGAACCATTAATGGTACGAGCTTCGTCGGTAATTTGTCAATTAATGGACGACATGGTCGGAGTCGGAGACGGGTTAAGGCACATAAATATTTGGAGGTTCTAAATTTACTCTTAAAAGTTATACCGGTTTCTTGAACCTTTTCTTAATGCAGCTTGAAGAAAATTCTCGGCGGTGGAGTGTTACATGAACCAAAATGGTGCCTCGAAGGAGAAGGCGTCTTGTAAACTCGAGAAACAAGCTAAGAAAGCATGGAAGGATATAAATCAAGAATGCCTTTGTCCCACAGCGCTACTACAAAGGCCGATCCTCATGCGTGTTTTCAATATATCACGCGTCATCAACATTATATGTAAGGATGAAGATGGGTATTCCAATTCCACAAGAAAGCTCAAAAACTCGATCAAAAGTCTCTTCATTGAACCCGCCGTATGTTAATTTGATGCAACTTAAATTGGATTCGGGGCCTTCTAGAATATTAGGATTTTAGGTCTGGAAATTCAATTAAAAGACAGTCGTATGATTAAAAACAGGAAAAAGAGGGCAAACCGTTTGATCAACAAGACCGTTACGTTCGACAAGGGAGAAACGACCCTGTCCCACTTAAGTGATGGATGCACTAAGGAGCGCCACGTCGCACACCATCCACCACTTAGATTAGAGGAAGCATCAACGGCTAAGATGGATTCTGACATAACAAACCTAAAGCAACGGTTTCTGCAGAAACTGGACCACTACAACAATTAGAGAATCACAACTAGACAATTTCCATATCTTTATTAATTTTCCAGCTATTAGAATTTATGTATAAATTCCACTTTTAACAATGACAAAGGCATCAGAAGTTTATCCGCAAAATTCTCAATTCCCACCCCCGTCTTCTCTGTCTTCTCTCCTATTTCTCCTAATATTATCCATTGAATATTACTGTCTTTAATATATAAAGATAATTCTTAAAGAAGGCCACCACATAGAACTACTAGGTTTTCATGGGTAATTAAAAGTAGAATTGTTTTAAACGTAATCTATGTTATGTGCTGTGACATTATTGGAACGGACAAGAACTAATTAATGTTGTTGCCATGCGTCAATATTTTGTTGATTCTCGAATCTCGATTGTCACTGTTCGTGAAGTATTTTTCGGGTTAATTATATTTTGCATCTATATGAACTTATGAAAGATCACTAATTTGTTATTTATTTATTTTCTTTTTTAAAAAGATTGATTTGTTAAATTTAATAAAAATATTATTTATATTTTATAAAAATTCAAATTTGTCCATCTAGAGAATGCTAATATTCAACCCCACAAATACAAAGCCACGCACATTAAAAAAAAATGGCTAAATGATTAATACCAACGTACCAAATACAAATCACTTTTTTCTGAGCAAATCTAAAACATTTGGTATGTATTGATAATGTTTGCCAAACATGTGGTTGATATTACAAGAAATTAAACGTTACGATTTCAAAATTTATGCATCTGAATTTGATAAATGGTCCCGCCAAAGAAGACGCATAAATACCTTTAGACATTACCTCAAAGGTTGACATACAATTAACAAAGCCTCTCCAAGTCCAAGTGATATACATAGAGAGATTTGAATGTGATAGGGTGCAAATGAATCGAGTTTGGACAATATTTTCAAGTTCGAATTCTACAAGTCTAATATTTGGAAGTTCGAGCTCAACTCGATAAAAAATTGAGTTTGACTGAATTCGACACGATTAAATTTAAATTTTCAAATGACCTAAATAGTTCAAGTTTGAATTCACTCGAACTCAAAATAGCTCCAGCTCTAGACTGGTTCGCACAGCACGTGAACACAAGAAATAGAAACTAGCAACTTTCATCTCACTAGAAAATAACAATAAAAACAAAATAAAATTAAAAAGGAGTTAGACGGGCCACTTTTTTATTTTTAGCCCACAAACCTCGAATCAAGCCTGCACACTCTAAGTCGCTATGACTTGACCCACTTAAGCCCAGGACAATAAATCGGCAATTCTCCAAAGAGATTCCCCCTCGTGAAGCCCTCTATAAATTCGCACTCAGATCGGCCCATTATAGTTTTACACATAAGCACAATGATATAGTATTACAATATATTGAAAAAAATAAAATAAAAAGGAGTATGCGTATCAAATTTGTAAACAATATTTTGCAATAATGGAGTTATTGTAAACAATAGAATATTAGCTCACTTAGCCATTCTTTACTTATTTAGTTAGTTTACAAAACTCTAAAAAATGAATTTTAGATGATTTAATACTATTTTATTCGTAACCAGTGGGCGGGTTTGCTCGTCGACGACGTTTAGATTCTCTCTGTGGGAGTTTTAAAATTTAAAACATTGGGCTTTCTAGATTGAGTTATAGACGGACTGTTATCCAATTCGAAACGGCCCTAATACTTAGTTGCCACTTGTCACTTCAAATTTAGCTTTATCTGTCTATTGAAATTATACTTGTAAGCTTGCACATTGAGTACATTTTTATAATTTTAATGATAAAAAGACCAAAGAAGATTTAAGTGACTAGACTAACAAGGTGTTTAGCTAAACTTATTTGAAACATCTTATAAAACGTTTTAAAAATTTATAAGATGTTGTATCTTATTTTAAAACAAAGTAATTAAACTATTTGGATAAATAAGTTAGGTGTTATGTTAGGATAATATCCAGATCTAGTGGTACATTTATTTAAGTAGACGACAATAACTTGATAATAAAACGAACGAAAATTAAAACGACACAATATTTACGTGGTTCGGCTATTAACAAGCCTACATCCACGAGCAATGAGCGATTCCGCTATAAGAAGTTTTACAGAGAGTTACAACAATTAGAGAAAATATTCTCTAATTAAACCCGAAACCTAAAAGAACAACCTCACAATTCTCTCACAAAGAATTTATCTCTCAAGTGTTTCCCAACTCTCTATTTTTCAACTCTCAAAGAACTTAACTTGTCTTGAAAGTTCTCTCTACTTCTCTCTTCCTCATATCTCCAAATGAATGGTCAAGGCCCCTTATTTAAAAAACTTTAAGGCGGCAAGATTCATTGAATTGTAAGAAGAAGAATTCAAGTTGAACTTTACTTCCTAAGAATTCTTCAAGTTGAACTTTACTTTTTAAGAAGTCTTCAAGTTGAACTTTATTTCCTAAAAGTTGTAGTCAAATTGAATTCCTCAACTCCTTCGCAAAATCTTAGCCACAAGTATTATGTTGAGATGTGGCCAATTTTGGTTCTCAAAATTCAAGTCATTTTTTAACAAATCTCTACATTGACTTGAATTTTACCAGAATTTGAAACAGTGTTCTCGCTCCACTTCGCCGGTTAGATCATCTGTCTGAGATACCAATCAAGTTTAGGCAATACTTGAACTTGACCTTTGGAAGAGGCTTAGTCAGTATATCTGCGGGATTCTCATGAGTAGAAATATTTTTCACCGAGATATCACCCCGCGCAATAACATCACAAACAAAATGAAACTTTACATCAATATGCTTAGTTCTTTCGTGAAATATTTGATCTTTAGTCAGGTGAATGGCACTTTGACTATCACAGAAAATCACAATTTTGTCAAAGCAAGAACTAAGCTCTCTCAACAAGCCTCGTAGCCAAATTCCTTCTTTAATCACCTCATTCAGTGCAATGTATTCAGCCTCTGTAGTAGATAACGCAATCACAGGTTGCAATGAAGCTTTCTAGCTTATTGCACTTCTCCCAAGAGTGAATACATATCCGGTTAATGATCTTCTTTTATCAAGATCACCAGCATAATCAGAGTCAACATTACCAACTAGAGAACTACTACTCCGACCAAACTCCAGACAAACTTCTGAAGTCCCGCGCAAGTATCTCAAAATCCATTTCACTGCGTTCTAGTGTGTTTTCCCTGGACAAGACATATATCTACTAACCACACTAATAGCATGTGAAATATCTGGGCGCGTACAAACCATAGCATACAACATGTTACCAACTGCACAGGAGTAAGGAACTCGGGTCATGTACCTTTTTTCATCATCAGACTTTGGTGATAGAGCAGTCGACAATCTAAAGTGCGCAGCTAATGGAATAAATATCGGTTTGGTATTTTTCATACCGAATCTCTCCAAAACTTTTTCAATATAACTCTTTTGAGTAAAATTCAGCTTCCCACCGTGTCTATCTCTTTTAATTTCCATGCCAAGGATCTTCTTTGCCCGACCAAGATCCTTCATTTCAAACACTTCACTCATTTGCTTCTTTAACTTATCAATATCAGACATATTTTTAGCTGCAATTAACATGTCATCAACATAAAGAAGCAAATAAATAGATGAGCCATCATGAGTTCTTTGAAAATAAACACAACTATCATAGTTGCTCCTTGAATATCCGTTGCCAATCATGAAGGAATCAAATCTTTTGTACTACTGCCTCGGAGATTGTTTCAGGCCATACAAAGATTTTTTCAGCAAGCAAACATGATTTTCTTGGTCTTTCACAACAAAACCCTCCGGTTGTTGCATATAAATTTCTTCTTCTAGTTCACCATGCAAAAATGAAGTTTTAACATCAAGTTGTTCTAACTCCAAATCATGCATGGCAACTAGAGCAAGCAAGACAAGAATATAACTATGCTTCACAACAGGTGAGAAAATATCATTAAAATCAACACCTGGTACCTGACTGTAACCTTTGGCTACTAACCGTGCCTTATACCTTGCCTTTTCTACTCCAGGAATTCCTTCATTTCTTTTAAAGATCCATCTGCACCCCACAATCCTTTGTTTGGCTGGTGGTTTCACAAGTACCCAAGTACCGTTCTTGTGAAGAGACTCAATTTCCTCTTGCATAGAAATCAACCATTTTGAGGAATCTTTTGAAGAAATTGCTTCAGAATATATAGCTGGCTCGTTGATAGAATCTATTTCTTCTCCAATAGACAGGGCATACGCGACATAATCAGTATATCGCTGTAGTGGTCGTATTTCTCTTCTTGGTCTGTCTCTAGCAATACATTTTTCCTCCTGGGGTGATGTTTCTTCAATAGGATCAGGCTCCTCTTCTATTGAAGGTCCAGAGCCAACGGGACTTTCAGACGTCACAGGTGGACTAGAAATTTCAAGCTCCACCTGCTTTGATGTACTCTTTAAGTTATCTGTATCAGAAGAAACTGTGGACTCCTTTTTCGGGGTCAGTAGAGCAGACTCATCAAAAGTAACATCTTTGCTAATAACAAATTTAGGTGACTTAGGATCAAAACACCACAATCGATATCCTTTCACCCCAGAAGCATAACCAAGAAAAATACACTTTTTAGCTCTAGGTTCTAACTTTCCTTCATTAACATGCATATAGGCAGGACATCCAAATATTCTCAGATTTGAATAGTCAGGAGGTTTACCGGACCATACCTTTTCAGGAGTTTTAAACTCGATTGTTGTAGACGGTGAGCAGTTCACCAAAAAACAACCTGTGGAGACTGCTTCGGCCCAAAATACTTTAGACAAGCTAGCATTGGAAAACAGACACTGAGCTCTTTCCAAAAGAGTTCTATTCATGCGCTCTGCTACGCCATTTTGTTGTGGAGTGTTAACTACAGTGCAATGCCTGACAATCCCTTCAGCTTCACAAAATCTGTTAAAATCTCCACTACAAAACTCCAAACCGTTGTCTGTTCGGAGTCTTTTGATTTGCCTTTCGGTTTGCTTCTCGATCAAAGCCTTCTATTTCTTGAAAGTATCAAGCACATCATTTTTGTGCTACTCAAACCTTTCTTGAAAAATCATCAATAAAGGTTAATAGATATCGAGCTCCTCCTTTTGATGGAACTTGTGATGGTCCCCAAATATTAGAGTGAATATAATCCAAAGAACCTTTAGTTCTATGAATTCTAGTGCCAAAGCTGAGTCGCTTCTGCTTTCCGAACACACAATGTTCACAGAAATTCATTTTTCCTGTGCTCTGGCCACAAAAAAGACCTCTTTTACTCAACAAGGTCAAATCTTTTTCACTCATATGCCCAAGCCTCATATGCCATAATTTTGTAACATCAGCATCTAACATAGATGATGAGACTGCTGCAAAGCCTATAACAGTAGCCCCTTGTAACACGTACAAACTACCTGCTTTTCTAGCTTTCATGACAACCAATGCACCTTTGCTTACTTTCAACACTCCACCTTCAGCTGAAAACTTGCACCCATCGGCATCCAGGGTGCCTTATGAGATGAGATTTTTCTTAAGATCTGGAGCATATCTGACATCAGTCAATGTTCTGACAATCCCATCATGCATTCGGTTCTGGATCGTTCCAATACCAATAGTTTTGCTTGGAGCATTATTCCCCATCAAAACAACTCCTCCATCAATAGACTCATATATAGAAAATCAGTCCCGATTGGGACACATATAATAAGAACAACCCGTATCCATAATCCATTCATTGTTGAATTTGTCCTGCTTCTCTGCCACAAGAAGCACATCAACACCACCTCCTTCTTCAGCAATACTCGTATTGCCAAAATCTTCATTCTTTTCTTGTGGAGCGTTTCTCTTCTTTTGCAACTTATCGCAATTTTTGCGAACGTGCCCTGGTTCTTTACAGTGCCAACACACAACACCTTTACTTCTAGATTTTTGCCTAGTTTTATTGACTCATCTTTGTTTGGACCTCCCTCTTGCATATAGACCTTGTGCCTGACTATCACTAGTTTGACCAGTGATATCATGATCAATCTTTTCTTTGGTCTTCAAAGCAAATTTAACATCTTTTAGAGAAATAGTATCTTTTCCATATAACATGGTTTCTCTAAAATGTCTATACGAAGAGGGTAATGAACAAAGTAGTAACAAGGTTTTATCCTCGTAATCAATAATGACATCTAGATTTTGCAAATCCATAATAATAGGTTCAAACTCATCAATATGAGAACTCAAAGGTGTACCTTCATTCATTCGCAGTGAATATAGGCATTGTTTCTTGTACAACTTATTCGTAAGAGTCTTTTTCAGGTAGAGAGACTCCAAATTATCCCAAAGATCTTTCGTTGTCTTTTCGGCAATTACCTCGCGCAAAACTTCATTTGACAAAGACAACTGAATAGCCAAGTGGGCTTTCTCATCCATCTCCTCCCATTTGTGATCTAACATGTCCTCTGGCTTTATACGGGTTAAAGCCTTCTGAACTCCATTCTGAACGAGAACGGCACGCATCCTCACTTGCCATAAAGTGAAGTTGATCTTTCGATCAAACTTCTCAACATCAAATTTTATCGTCGACATCCTCACTGTATAGGAAATACCAAAATAAAGGTACTAACAACCAGGGCTCTGATACCAGTTTGTTAGGATAACACCCGGAGCTAGTAGTACATTTATTTAAGTAGACGACAATAACTTGATAATAAAACGAACAAAAATTAAAACGACACAATATTTACGTGGTTCGGCTAATAATAAGCATACATCCACAGGCGAGGAGCGATTCCGCTATAAGAAGTTTTACAGAGAGTTACAACAATTAGAGAAAATATTCTCTAATTAAACCCGAAATCTAAGAGAACAACCTCACAATTATCTCACAAAGAATTTATCTATCAAATGTTTCCCAACTCTTTATTTTTCAACTCTCAAAGAACTTAACTTGTCTTGAAAGTTCTCTCTACTTCTCTCTTTCTCATATCTCCAAATGAATGGTCAAGGCCCCCTATTTATAGAAATTTAAGGCGACAAGATTCATTGAATTGTAAGAGAAAGAATTCAAGTTGAACTTTACTTCCTAAGAAGTCTTCAAGTTGAACTTTACTTCCTAAGAAGTCTTCAAGTTAGAATTTACTTCCTAAAAGTTGTAACCAAATTGAATTCCTCAACTCCTTTGCAAAATTTTGGCCATAAGTATTATGTTGAGATGTGGCCAATTTTGATTCTCAAAATTCAAGTCATTTTTTTAACAAATCTCTACCTTTAAGAAGCATAAACGTATTTATACTTTTTTTCACTAAAATTTATGGTAAAAAGTTGTGTGGAATTAGCTGTGACACATTTCTGATAAATTAAACTCACTCGCACGGTCAGAAATTTTATCTAACAAGAACACTCACAATATATGATATGAAAATAATAGCATGTATATGTGTTTGCGTACATATATACACACACACACACACCAAATATACACACACTATAATAATAGAAAATTAAATTTATTAATTCCAATAACCAAAAGAGAAAGGCAAAAAAGACAACAGAATTTCGTATTTATAAATTTATTTTTCACGAATTATTCCATTCTTCTTCTCTTTTTTGAAAGTGATACGTAATTAAATTATTAGAAACAAAAACAAAAATATCCTCCCAATGTATCTATTCAAAAAATTAAATTGTGGACAATTTATGATAATTTATTACTGATTATTTTGATGTTAAACAACAAAAGATTTTGCTTGCATCATTTTATTTGACCCCTTTTTATGTAGATTTCGTATTTTATCGGAGAGGTGAGTAAGACATTATCATTGAGACAAACAAAACAAATACAATACCGACTTCTTATAAATATTTATGTGAATACATATGAACATTGTACAATGTCAGTGTGGGGGGTGGGGAGTCAATTGCGCCCCCTAAGCCCCCTAAGATTGGAATCGAATTGTAACGTGGAATGAATTTTTGTAGACTAATGACTACTTCATTTTTGTTTCGGAAAACCAAAAAATATTGTTTTGATTTTTTGAAATTATTCATGTACCCTCTTACAAGAGTAACTTTATCTGAGATGTTATCAATGAATACGAGTTGATTGTTCTCTAATTACTACTAGTCGTTTTAACACACTCGATGTGTGTGTAAAATTAAAAAAATAATAAAACTTCATTATATGCTCAGCGGCCAAGGAAGAAGCCAAGCCGGTGGCCACGAAAGAAGCCAAGGGAGAGTGAACTTGAGATTCATAAGTATATTATCTTTATCTGTCTGAATTGTATATCTTGACTTTACCAAGTTATTATGTCAAGATTTTAAATAGAACCTCGGTTGTTTTTATTGATAAATGTACTTACTTAGCTATAATCATCAGACACTTGTTGATCTACGGTTTGTATTATGCAGAGGTTTACTGTTGTAAGGCAGATCTCAAACTGCTTTAAAATGCAATTTTGGGATTAATCGTACTCAGTTCGTCTCTAATTCGATAATTTATTGTTCTAATTTTGTGTGTGTGTTTTTGATTATATTCTTTTTGGGTTTTGTTTTTGTGTTATTGATGGTGATATATGGTGAAAGTATTTTGGTTTGAATATTCATAGGGCATGCGCTTTTGGCCATTGCTTCTTTTTAAATGTGTTCATACGTACTTAAGTAAAATAATCAAATTGAAAAGAAATAATCTTTATATATGTTATAATTGGAGAAATAATTTTTGGTACTCAGTACTTATTCTTTTCCTTCAACAAATTCAACCCGAATGATCGAACTCAAAAAGTTTAGTAACTTATCTAAAATTTCGAGTCGATTGATTAAAGATTACGGGAGTCCAATCACATATTGTCACCACCAAGTTGATTGTGTCCGTGTGACACAACTTTTTTTTGAAAAAAAAAAAAAAAAACACAAGCGTGACATAAATTGAGAGCTAGCCCATAATTTGGGGTTCAATTTAGGTCATGCCGCCCTATTATGCAACTATTTTAGGGAAATTTTCATTTTTCATATAGTAACTTGTCAACTTTTTGATTTTGGTACCCTAATTTAGGAGGGTGACAGATTTAGTATACTATGTCGGAAAAATATGGCAATTTAAGTACAAATTTAGTTGGTGTGGCCAAAATTCGCAAGAATGCTGGCGTGTCACAGACGTGGACAAAAAAATGCTGACTTGTCATTGATGTGGAATGTGACTTGTCACTAACACGTCAGCATTCCGATGAATTTTGGCCTCGCTGGCCAAATTTGTACTTAAATTGCCATATTTTTCCAACATAATGCGTTAAATGTGTCACCCCCCTAAATTAGCATACTAAAATCAAAAAGTTGAAAAGTTACTGTATGAAAAAATGTATTTTTCCCTTTTTTAAAATATATTGAAGCGATAATTACACATAACTCCCTCCCTTTTACCAAAATTTCTGGCTCTATCCTTAGAAGTTGGCCGCTACTAGATTGATTAATAAGATGTTCGAATAACCTTTTCTTAGAAATAAATGCCTGATTTCGAAACTTTGTAGATACATAATCAAGAATATGAGTAATTCTCATGTCCTTCTTCCCATTTAAAGTTGTAAAATCTCGAAAGATTGTCAAGTCATGTGGCCTTATATTTCGAGATTTTACAACTTTATAAAGTTATATTTCCATAGTTTTATCTTTTATGGATTATATACTTATTTGTTACTAGTCCATATTTACGTTCCACGAGTTATAAATTAGAGCTCAAAAGATGCATATATATATATATATATATATATATATATATATATAAATCTTTTAATATGTCCTTAAAAATAGTGATTCAGAGTTAGTAATCGTGTGTGTATTAAAAAAGAAAAAGAAAATTTTCATTTTACATTTCTTTTAAAAAATAAAAGATGGTGAATTTGAAATAGGAGTTAATTTACAAAATTCATTGTGTTAATTCTAATAAGCCCAAAAAAATATATATTAAAAAAATTAGTCTAAAATTCCTCATATTTTTAGAAACTAACACACCATCCTCTGGGTTCCTTTTTTAAAAATTTGAGGACGAATTTTTAATTTTAACCCTTTTTAGAAAATTAAAAAATAATAATACGTTCCGTTTCTTCAAAAAACGGATAAGTTTGGTTCAAAAACTAAAATAAGGGGAAAAAAAACTCTTTGAATTCCAAACCATACCGTTCAAAAATTTCTCTTATTACTATTATTTTGAATGATGAATGAGAATCACTCGGAAAAGGGACATCAGAGTCCAAATTAGCTCATGACAAGGTGAAAGGAATGGAACTAGATGAACATTTTTGGAAGATGTGAAATTTATCCTGTCATTCACAAAGTCAATTTGGTGAATGATTCAATTTTGTGATTTTGATAAAGCTATTATTGTCAAAGTGTGTCAAAAAATGGAAATATGATAGGTTCAATGAAAGATGCATTGTATAATAACATAGAAATGTCTCAAGAAGTTGAATCTTTGGTCCTAAAGCGGTAAGAAAAGATTTGCAGCTACATACATTTTCATATGTGATTAATCCCTATTATTATCAATAGGATGAATGGTTGCAAAGTTTGGGTCCTGGCAAAAAGAAACAAACTAAGTCTCATATAGATTCTTTTGTACAAGTTGTATGCTTAGATGTTTTTTGAAATCTTGTGAGTTCAAAGGATGCCCCAATAGTTCGAAGACAACTTAGTGATTTTACTCGTGACGGTGGTGTTTTCAGCAAGCTCGAAGCTATTGAAGATTGAAAAGCCATGAGTTCAATAGAATGGTGGAACTTATTTGGTGTTGCTGCTCCACAATTGTCTTCATTGGCTACTAAAGTTTTGCCTCAAAATGTTAATAGCTCATGTGCAAAGAAGGCATGGAGTTCATATAATTTTATCCATTGTGTTCAAAGAAACAAGCTTGATGTTGATCAAGCTAAGTCTTTGGCGTATATCCATTATAACAATTGAATCATGACAAGATGCGGGGAGAATTATGAAAAGTCTTACAAGAATTGGGATCATAACACATACGAAGATTTCCTTGAAGATGATCCGGAGGCTATAGAAGATGATGAACTCAATGCACAGTACTAAATGCTTATAATATTGATCTTTATTTCTGAATTGATACTTTGGTATAGGTTCTTTTTGTTTTAGGGTAGTGCACATATTTTTTTTTTTTGGGGAAATTCTATGTGCATATTAGCTTTTGTTTAGAAGTTGTATATGGGGATGTGAACTTTTTGTTGGTGGTGATAAGAGTGAAAACTTCATCCAATGGTTATTAATTGTGAGTGGTGTTATTAAATTACAAGGATTAATGTAGTTAGTTATTACTTTTGTGCATGTTTTTTCTTCATATATTCTTCATCTGGAATGGGAATGATTATTAAATAGAATATTATTTTTTATATGTGGAACACTTTAAGGTGGTTTCGTACTAAATTTTTTCTATATGTTATGCCCTCGCACGCATGCACATGTGCTCATACTCACACTCGCTTACGCACTCACTTTATGTGACCTAGCTCTTGCATTTAATATATATATATGTATATATATATATATATAAGTCGCAGGAATGCCTACTTAGGATGAATTCAAAGCTTGATTTGGATTTTCGGTTATGTATGAAATTGATACTATACTAGTTTTTTTTTTTTTTTTTAAAAATCCAATTTGTACGTGAGGTCTACAATAAAAATATTTTGTAAAGTTTTTTGATTTGGTATTTTCAAAATTCTTACTTGAAATTCTCCAATATCTCCCTAATAGAGTTTGTTATATGTCATTTTTGTGCATTGATATCAAGCTGCTTGGGGAGTTGCGGGTCGAAATACAAATGATGGCAAATCAAACAATCTTATAGATATAATTGAATGTGTTGAAATATCACACAATTAAGTGAGCTCTTTTTAATATGATAATTAATTTTATATTAATTATATTATTACTTAGTTCCCCTTTTTAATTCCTTAATCAAAGCTTAATTAATAATACATTAATGCCATGAAAATTCTTGCCATATTAAAATGAAGTTTAGTCAGATAATGTAACATCATTTCAAAATCAGCTTGGTGATAAAACCTTCAAACTAAGATCACATATTGTGTCGATGAGGGCCTAACTCAAGTGACGAAACTAAAATTCCTATGTTTGATTCCCCACTGATATATGTGCGAGTTTGTAAATGGTAGTTTATTATTCTACTTCAATGGTAGTTTATTATTCTACTTCAATAGTAGTTTGTTGATTATTTGCTATAACAAGTTTGGTTTGTAAATGATATAATTTGGATATGCTATGGTAGTTTGATTATTATTCCAACTTAAAAATTATTCTCTTATTTGATGGGCTGGTAAAGCCTGGAAGTGGGCTGGGATGAAACCTACAGAAGGCTCAAATAAATAGAATTTTTTATATTTCCAACCCCAAAAGAAATGTATTTTATATAATGCCCAAACCCATATTGAAGTAAAAGTTTCCAATCCATAGCAAATCCAAACGGTAAGTCTACAAAGCCCAATCCATTGCACTTGTATGTACACATTATTAATTGAAGCCCAGCACACAGCACAGGGCAAAAAATAAAGGGAAACAAAAAAATATTTCCTCAAATGTTGGAATCTGTACATTCCAATATTAATTAACAGCAAATGCTTGAATGCAATAGTGCAATAGTTAAATTTCATCAATGTTTAAAAATAATTTCGGCTGACAAAGATTGTGCAGATCTAGGAATTAGGATTGTCATTACGCTGCTGAAAATAAATAATATGTTGAAATACATGAATTATGGAGGTACGTATTTTCCCATACCCACTTCCCCAATTTAGAAATTGAGCCATGCATATATTTTTCTAATCTCTATTATTTGATAACCTGCTTTTATAATTGATGGTCCCAAATATTTGATGGGCCATTCATGGACAGAGTTGGCCCAATTATCACACGCCATATCAAGCGATACAATTGATGTATGTCATTTTCATTGTTAACAATATTTTTCTACAAATATCATCTGATTTAAGTAATTATATTACGTAATTGATTCTTTAATTGCCTTACAAGTGTCATCTCATTGTGGGCTGATTTTATAATTTGATGGACGTCAACTGCTTATTAGTTTTTATACAAGTTGTTGAATTACTACCTAGTCTACTTTATTTAAAAATTTAAACTTTAAACCGTTACAAAGAAGAATTATCAAATTCTTCTTTTTTACATATTAAGTCTTGCACAAGTTTTTATTGTTTTCATAAATTCCCGCTCCCCCCCCCCCCCCCCGCCCCATAAATGTAACACACACCTTGCTCGCCGTTCAAAAAATATAGTGTGTGAAGTTTGCAAGAATTAACATCTTCAAGTGTCGGATGTACAAACTTGGATGCATAAATTTTACTTACTTTGATACTATACTTAATAACCAGCTCATTTAAACGTTTAAACTATTAGATAAAACAATCAATAAAAATTTATTATCTCTAGCATAAGCCTATTTTGTTTCATACTTTTGATTTGGCTGAGGTGGCTCAATTTTAAACCACCTACCTAAAAATAATCTCTTTTATCCTATGGGCTGGGTTTATAATTGATCGATTTCATCGGCCCAAATATTACCACAATGTCTGATCCATTAGCCGCATATATGTGAACTTATTTGACCCAATTACAAATCATTAACTTAGAACTAATCCATCTTAGTGGATGGGTGGGCTCTTTAGCTTGATGAACTCGACTTTGGGTAGCCTCGTAATACTTTATCGTTAACATTTACGAAGATTACAATAGTTTTGAATTTTATGTTGTATAATTATACAGTTATTTAAAATTACCCTAAAGAATGCAACACTTATGTAATTAGATACGTTGCATTTTAGTTCAAATCATTTTTTTTTTTTATAGTGATTTGTTTATAATTTTATATAGAGCAAATCAGCAAATTATGTCTACACACTTTAGGAATGTAGTTACAAATTAACCATTTTTATTTTAAAAATTACAAATACCCATTGGAAATATGTGTTAGCTTAACTAGATTATTCATTCATCAAAGTGGGACATAATTACGAATTATACTTTATTGTTTTCAAATGGACCTTGTAAGCTTGTTTGATTTTACATTTTCAAAATTCTTACTCGAGATCCCCCAATAGAAATCCCCTTGTTCTAGGTCATTTTTGCGAAATGATACCCAAAGTCGTTTTTGTGAATTGGTATTCAAGTTGCTTGTGGAATCGCGGCTCAAAATACAAATCATGACAAATAAAACAATTTTATAGGTATAGTTGAGAGAGTTTGTTATAGGTTGTTAAATGGCTCACATCGATAAATTACAATGATATGGTGTAGTTTATGATGGCTTAAACAATCTTCTCGTCATGAGTTAACTTTTGAGGTTGAGTTAAACTTGCAACTCTATATTTTCAACATAGTATCAAAGTATGCAAAGGTTTTACATTTGAGTCTTTTCCATCTATAGATATTTCATTCCTGCAAACTTCATGCTATAGGTTTCTTGCATGTATTTAGCTTTGCTTCAGACAACCCCATGTGATACGTTTAATGAATGCGAATAACCTTGTGATATAAAAAAAATTAAAAATCCTATTTAATTTTTAATTAACATAAGAAATCCTAGTTTGTATCACATGCTTATAATGCGGGTCAGATAGTTTGTTGACAATGTGAAATTACACTTGTACCCTTTTAAAAAAACCACTCCCTCCAGTGTCCACCCATCCCCAAATAGCCGGCTCCCCCACCCACACCCTTCTTCTTCCCTTCAACCCTAGCTTCAACAGTCGTCGGTCCCCCAACCCCGACTTTTCTTTTTCTTCTTTTTCTACTTATTGCTACCTTTGTCTCATCCACATCTCTTTAATTCACAATACATGCGCGTGTGTGTGTGTGTGTATATATATATATATTGATGCTTGTGATTTTCTAGAGCACCTTAAATATATAACGCAGGAAAACTAGCTTTAGCGCTTCGAGTAAGAATCCTTGATTTCAGGGAACCTGCAAAAAAAAAATAAAATAGTACTCCATTGAATTGTGTGAGTAATCTATTCAAAAGGGATAAAAGACACGGGAAAGGTAACAAAAAGAGATATAAATGGTACTAAAAATCATTGAGAATGTAAGTGAGAATGATCGATAGTGATTTAGAGCAATGGAAATGCTTTAAAATGCTGAAAAATTCATAACCTTCACCTTATAAGGTCCTGGGCTTCATATAGTGTAAGGGGCGTAATTTACCCTTCCTAAAATTTAGGTTAGTTGGTCGTGTTGGTTGAATTTTTGTGGGTGTGTTGGTTTAAACTGATTAGATGATTTTCCTTATTTATCACATGCCTATTGACTCAGTCTTAAAGTTGATTATCCTCATTCACAGTGATTGAGTGGGCTTGGCCCCCGAAAATTTCTTCCTGGCTTGGGCTTTAGATTGGAGTCATTCCTAAGCCCAAACTCGAGGCCTGTATCGATCTTTTATAATTCAAAATGGCTTATAAAAATCCAAAAATAAAAACAAGAAATAATATATATATATATATATATATTAGAAATATAAATTGAGTGCCCCTCTTTGTTTTTGGGTTCAAAAAAAAATTGTTTTTGAGAGAATCCTCCACCTGGTCAAAGGCCTCTTATCAACAAAGAAAAAAAAAAGCCAAATGGAGGATTTTTGAAGAATCTATGGGCAAATATCCCTAATATGTAAGGCTGGCGAGGGATATATGGATTTTATTCGAACATATAAGCAAATCTTCCCAATTTTTTCGAATCTGTTAACCTCATGAGGGATATATATATATATATATATATATATATATATATATGTATGGATTTATTTGAATCTATAAACAAATCTCTCTTTTTTTTTCATTTGAATGGATATATGAATTTCTGAAGAATCCGTAAAGCTCGTAAGCGATAGCACCAAGACAGTCTTTACATGGATTAATTATCCGTTCCTTAGCTGTAAAATGGAGTGGAGCTTTGCTTTGGCAAATTCTTGTAAATGGGCTCCTGTATTCTCCCTTATTTCAGATCTGCTTTGCGCCTCCCGCTTTGTGTTGTCAGATTCGGTAGTGGTGGGCAATTTTAAAGGAAATGTTTGCCAGCGAAATTGAATAGAAAAGGGTAGTTGATTTTTAAAATTAAGTTGGGATTTTCGTTTAGGATATCAAGAGGAGCAAATGGTGCAAGGATGGTGAATGTCAGGGGTGGTCGACGACGATTGCCGGCGGTTGATGACGGCCGATGGTGGCTTGCTGTTGTTGCAAATTTTTAGATATTTTTGTGTATAAAGAAAGGGTGAAATAGTCCATTCATGTGCATTTGACTAAATATCAGCCCTGAGGATGGCGAACAAATTTAAAGAAAAATATGATTTTTTAAGTTATATATTTTTTTCACATGGTGTTTTTTTTTTTTGTTTTTTTTTGGCTACTCCTTTTGGATGAAACAGGATAGTAAAATACTATTAACTCTTTATAATGGTTTGAACAATCATCCCCTTATTAGCTAACTTTTAAAGGTGAGTTAGGTCCAAGTTTATTTTTTAATATAAGTCATTTTTGTGAAGCGATATTCAAACCGCTTGTGGAGTTGCGAGTCGAAATACAAATAACAAAAAATCAAACAATCTTATAGGTATAGTTGAAGTTGTCGAAATACCACACAAATAAGTGATGTCTTTTTATTATGACTAGATTATTGGGCACACTATACGCATGTAAAAAATAAAAATGAAATATAATTTAATCAAATAGTTAAATTTTAACAATATAAAGTTAATTTTCTTTAATATTCTCTATGTCAACTCACATTTTTCTTAACCATTATTATTTATACCATGTTTTTAATTATTTGTAATACATTTATTAAGTTTATGAAAAGTTAAAAAATCAAATTTACGTAAGTTTATTTCTTAATTAAAAGAAAATAAAAATATAAAGTAGAATCAAATAAAATGATAAAAAAGAATGTGAGGGAGAAAAGACGAGAGAGGTTAAATAAGAAAAGGAAAAAGAAATACATTGTTGTAGAGAAAATAATTGATATAGGAAAGGATAAAATAATTACAAGGCATTTTAGAAATATTACAATTCCACACACACAAGTCAAAACCCTTCACACTTCATATATAGCATGGACAATTAATTTTGTTAGCTTTAAGATCAAATCAATGAGCATGTGATAAATGGGAAAGCTTATCTGATAACAATTAACCATTACATCCTATAAAATTCTCAACAACCCCCTAGCTGTCTCGAATTTTCAAGAATGTATCCCACAAATAAGCTACATTATCGGCTTTATATAAAGCCTAAAATCTCATAAAGTGAAGATGACTAACTTTTTAGTACTCTAAAGCATTCTCTTGTACTCCCTCGCATTCTCTATGATTGTTTGCCTCATTTATCTTTTATTTCGTTATTTTTCCATATTTTTTATACTTTTTGATCGGATTACTCACACAATTCAATAGAGTACTAAACTACAAGTATCAATAATATTATAGCATAAAATTATTTAGTGTAAAACAACAAAGTAACAATTTAGTGAGTGCTAATCTAGTATCAATTAGAACTAACTAGTTCATTATAACACACTCAATGAATGTGCAAAATAAAAAAGATATAATATAATTGTGTGTTTAAATTTAAAAGGAATAAAATTAAATATCTAGTAAGTTATCAACAGAAGCCCATTTTCGTTCCACACCTGTGTTGCACAAAAAGGTAACGTTAATGGACCGAATTGACCCAATTCAAAATC
The DNA here is from genome assembly GCA_026212405.1 of Petrea volubilis. NCBI lineage: Eukaryota > Viridiplantae > Streptophyta > Magnoliopsida > Lamiales > Verbenaceae > Petrea > Petrea volubilis. The sequence goes on from CM047872.1 coordinate 811,808, forward strand.
ACCTACGTAAAAAAAACAAACACGTATCCCATATTCCCATGGGCTCCCTTTATAACTGATTAACTTAATGGGCCCGAATAGTTACTACAAGTCCATTTCAATTTTCAAACTTCTCCTTGACATCATGGGCCCAAATAGTAACCACAAGGCCATTTCAATTTCCACACTACTCATGTCTGATCTACAAGGCGAAATTTGTGATCTTAGTTGACCCAGTTGCAAATTACTAACTGAAAACTAATCCATTTTATTGGATGGGCTGGTTCTTGAGTTTGATTAACTCATATTTAAGCTCTACGTGTGCAATGTAGAGATAATATTGATGGACTGAGTGGACCCCATTACTAGACATCAACTTAAAACTAATTAGTTTTCAAGGCAAATTAGAGTTAATCTAGACGCACATTTAGATATCCTCATGGTGCTTTATTGTAATATAGGTTATTTTGCAAACTGAGAAAGTCCAACTCTCCAATTCTAGCATAGGGCGGTCAATGGAGCGGATTTTAATGCGAATTCGATTTGATTTCGATTCGGATTTTAGCATATTTAATCGATTCATATTCGAAATAAATGAGTTGGATTTGGAATCAAGCAGTCCGATCCGTCAAAAATTGAATATAAACTTTAATAATACTTTTTTGTTATATCAGCAACCCTACATATATAATGCTAGTGAAGAATTTTATATAGAATATAATATCCAAACCATTATAACTTATAATGCACTTTCTCAAAAAATAATGTATAGTTTTTATACAAATTATAAAATAATTTTCTACTTATTTAAATTTTATTATTTACATAATAGATAATTTTTTTTGTTACTTATTTGATTTTAAAGTTTTTAAATTTTTTAACAATTAATCGGGTCGGATTTTTCTATCTGAATTCGATTTTTTTCTCGGATTCAGACTTGGTTGAAATGAATATAAATCTTATAGGATTAGGGTCGGATTCGAATACTAAATAACTTTATCGGATTCAAATTTTCCTGATTTGATCCAAATCCGACCTATTGACAACCCTATTCTAGCATATAATTCTGTCCATACACCCAACATAAATTATTTTTCTGAAAAAATTTTGTCGATACCCAATTTGACTAAATCCAATCAATATTTTAGTAATTATTAATACACTTATTATGTGATTGATTATTCTTCATAAATTACATACCAATCGTATTACAGGTATAAAATATTTACTATATAATTAGTTTTGATGTGACAAATCCTTTGCAGGCAATGATTTCCCATTTTCCTTTGTCAAAAACTTGGCAAATGGGCTCAAAAAATACATTTTGCCGTCTCGTTAAGGACCCATGCACTCTCGTCCAAATTACATGAAGATAAGTTTTACATGCATTTTTTTATAAAATTTAAATTTTGCTCGGCACCCGAAGCAAAAATAAGGAGTACTACACACTTTCGAAAAAAATAGAAAATAATAAAATCGAATATATGAAAACTAGATTAATAGTGAAACATCCAAAATTGCTAGTGGACTCCTTCCTCACTAGGCCCAAAAAAATGCACATTTATTATACGTTCGCAAACATGTCACCACACCAAAAAATTTGGCATAACAAGCAGCACATGACCTTTGCTGCACAAGCCCAGCCCGGCCCGGCTTTGTGCAATTTTTTTCGTGATCAAAGAATTGTTTTAGTCAATATAAATACACTTTTGCAAAACTCATCTCTGTATGGCAGCCCACGCAAGTGATTTAAGCAACAAGGGCCAGAGAAAAACTGTAGTACTAGTTCTCACATAATTAATTTTTTGAGAAAAATCTGTATCATAATCTAATGTTTATGTAGAGGGTTGGCAAAATCGGCTCTTAACCCATGCATTGGATTTGGGTTGGATTGGGTTTAAAAAATGAAATGGGCTGGATTGGTTGAGGATTCTTCTGGATTGAAATGATTTTGGGTTCATATTGGGTGTAAGATGGGTCTGATTGGGTTTGGAATTGGACATGAATAATTGACCCAAACTAAATTTCCAATTTTTAATTAATCAAATTTTCTGAAAAACCTAGTAACTGATTCTTGTGATCTCACGCCCCTCTCTGTTATGGGTGTGTTTGGTAGACATCCAGGAACTAGATTTCCTTCAGTGCCGGTTTCCCTCCTTTTTAATAACAAATTTTATCAAATTAGTGATCCTATTTATACAAATACATTATTCATAAAAAATCTTAAATAGGATACAATATATGTATCACTGTAATTAATACTACAAGTAAACACCGAATATCAATTTCTTTCTCAATTTATTATCTGCCATGCATTTTGTAAAAGTGTTTTTAATTTAATAAAGAAGTTTGGGTTTGAATTTCTAACGAATCAATTTCTTTGTCAATTTATAATCTGCCATGCATTTTTTTTAATGTGAGTAGTAGATTAAAAAATGATGAAAATACTCAATTAATTCGAATTAGATTTTTTTTACGGCAGATGCATCCCAAAGCATGCATTTGATCTGACTCTATCCTCAAGTTCCTGACCATACGAAGCAGCCTTTTAAACAGTGAAACCTACACCGATCAACCATGCCACATCACAAAACTGGTTACTTCATCCTCAAATCCATCTGAGATATAAGCATGATAGGAGAACGAGATAGTTGTCAATCAGAACAAGCCAGGCTCAAAGCATTATTTTCTAGCAGAACAGGGAAAAAAAATAAAAAAGGACTTTACAGGAAATTAAAAGTATTGTCATAACGCTAACTTGTGAATACTTATGAAGAAAACAATACACGAAATTTAAACTCGGACAATCTCACCTCTTAGATAATGTGATCATCTAATAAAACAAAAGAATTCGCCAAGGCTTGTCAATCTGGTTTCATTGCCCTATATAAGTGCGAGACAAGAATGAATTCAGCGAGTCTAATTTGCAGTTTCTAGAATCATCCCTAAGCTATCCCTCGGCAGCTCTAAAAACAGTCCAGAAAAGCAGCCAAATTCCTACTACTCATGGGAACAAAACTGTTGCTCTAGGTATTTGTTCAATTTGTTGTTCGATCATAGCAAAAGAATTCATATGTTTCAGTAGCACTCCATTTATACAAAGTGCTATGTATTTACTGCAGGAACAGATTCAAGCAGCAGATATCAAGCTGAAAAGAAGACATCATAATACCAGCATGTTTTGGTCAAGGAGATGCAAATTAGGGCCTTCCTCCAGGAACATCAGCCAAGTATAACATATTCATCCCCACCTCAAATATCAAAGCAGGATCCAAAGATGATGCCAAAAATGGAGCCATATGAGAAACCACATCCGACACTCCCACAAACCTCTCTGCATTGCCTGAATCGGTTGTTGTATCATTACTCCTATTCTTCGATGACACAGATAGCTTCTTGATCACCTCTATCGAACCCAAAGCCACTGATTTCACTGCATAAACTAATGGATCGACAGTTGCTCTAAAACTCTCCACTGGGAGAACTAGGGATCGAGACATTAACGCATTTCTCTTCTTCCCAAAAAAATCAATCGCTGACGAAATCCAAGTAGATCGAATTGCAAGAGAATTCTCAGTATCTACTAATTTATCTCCGGCGAGGCGACTCTTCCTCTTTGATTCAAATTCCTGAAAGAGTTTCCCAACAGATTCAAACGCGACTTTGGAAACAGTATCTAATTTATCAAGCATGTTTGTGCGAGGATCAAAAAAAGGAGGGAGAGGGGATTGGGACTAGTCCGGAGGCTTGAGGCAAGATCAAACCTTGAGATTGTCAAGTCCACACACAATCTACCGATTCAAAGAGAGAGAAGATTGGAGAAAAACTTCAGAACGAATACAAGAGGGCATGAGTTTTCCTTTTATACAATGAACCTGGTTAACTAACTTTTAAAAGGTACCTAACAAATTAATACCCTGTGCTAATAATCCTGATTACAAAGTAAATTTAAAAGCCTAGAATAATGATCCTGTCACACTTCCACGTTTTAATTAGTGGAACACGCTTTAAAGCACGCTATTCTCAACAGAAATAACTGAATTAAAGAATGACACCTTATCCTATCAACAAAGGCTTTTATCATGAGTTTGTATGGCACTTTTTGAGTCGTTATCAGCTGCCACGTTTCCTGCGAGACTTGGAAAATCTTGAACCCCTCTTCTTCCAGAACTTCTTTACTTGCTCCAGTTATGAATTTATTTGGCACATGACATTTTGACCAATCCGGTTCCACCAATTGGAGACGCGATCGAGCAAGTTAATATTGTTTTCGCACAATGTCACGAGATCGTCACGTGCCAGGATGCAGCCTAGAGTTTCGGTAATTGAAAACCGAAGCTTATCACTAGCCGAATCAAAGTAAGCGGAGATTTCTTTATTGCAGTCATTGATAAGTTTTCCGAGACGGTAGGAGGGGATGGCGGCGAGATTGAGACGGCAGCCGCGGTGACGTTGGGATGCCCGTGCATTCGGTTTCCCATAGATCGGGGGTAAGGCGAGCGGAGCGGATGAGATTGAAGGCGAGTTTTTGGAGACAGCGGAGGCAGGGGAGGCGACGATCTCTTCGACAGCGGATTTTGCTACGACGGAGATAATCCGTCCGGCAGCGGATTGTTGCAGAGCCTGGAGTAACGCTCCGGACTGGCGGAGCGCGTTGTTGGAGCGGAGGTCCGCTTGGATCTGAGCAAAAATGTATGTCCATTCACAGTATTATAATTCAAGCAGAAAATTGAAATTCAGAATTTGAGCCTGCGGCGAATGACTTCAACTGAAATTTCTGAGATTGAACCGGCGCCGCATGAATTTCATCAGGAACTCAGAGGTTGAACCGACGGAGTGTGAATTTCAAGTATTGAATAATCGCCGCCGAAATGATGATCAAAGCCCGATGGAGCAGCGGAGGTGTAGTTGACGGTGGTGGGGTGGTTTAGGCAGCGTGTCAGCTCTTTAAGTTGCTCGTTTAACTTAAGCCGGAGTAAGAAAACGCTACATTTTCGTCACCAGGAAAAATCGCGTTTCGATGAAGCGGCTACCAATTTAATTCGCAACTCATTAATCTTCACGCTTTTAATGTATAATAATTTGTTACAAAATTATGATTGTTAGATAATAGAATTGGAATTAAACACATTTCTATTTAAATGTATATTCAAATTTAAATATAATTCTTATACGATATAATTTTAAATGAAAATAATAATTTAAAAAAAAATAAAAAGGAAGAAAGAAAAACGATCAAATAACATCTTTCACTACACTAGAATTTCACCATATCAAAAACTAATGAAATACATGACTTAGAATTGAACCATCCCGTCCTTCTGGTTGATTGTTGCATGAATTTCGCCCTGTTTGATCTTTAGAACTGTAGAAGGCAGAAGCAAAGAAACAACATATTATTAGACCAAGGCTAGTGCATTACCAATAAGAATCTTGTGTCCCAACCCCAAAAAAAGAAAAAATATACGTATCTTGTGTGACATTTTTATGTTAACAGTCATTTGTATGAATGAGTCGTTGTGATATAGAGGAAAATTTTCAAATTTTTATCCATATCTCAACTGCCATTTTTCAGTATATTGTGCTTAACCTACCATTTGAAGCACGTGCATCTCGGCGTCCTTGGGGCTTTTTTGTTGGGCGGTGTTGGCAATGTCTTGAAAGGATAGAGTCAGAGACGTCTGAGTCAACCTCTGAATATTCCTTTTGTACATAGAAGACACTGCTTGCTTCACCAGCCGAATATTTTCGTCCTTAGTGGTGGAAAAGTTTGTGTCAGACTTAATGGCAGTGCCTGACGGAAGAAACTTCAATGCAATGCCACCATGTTTGATGCAATAAAAATAACTTACACTTTCAAACTTTTCCTTATTGTTCCGCACACATATCTCAAGCTCCGATATCATTCTAGGACTATAATTATTTACCAATTCAAGGGATGGCTGCTCGGGAAAATAGAAGGGAAGGCAATTAACCCTCCATAGGCTTGTCAATAGATAGAGTTTTACTCTATCCGTATCTATTTATTCTCTACCCAATAGATATTCACACACTGCACACATCATTATCCAATAGGTATTCACACACCCCACGCATTTTTCATACACACACTGCACACACATTTTTCACACGTGCGTGTGTTTGTTTTGGGTTGGATCTAATATATTGTTTGATATTGGATTGTAGATGGGTAGGTAAGGAGTTGTTAAATAGGTTGACATTGCTCCTCATTGGGTTTGTCATAAAAAAAACTTAATTTTCTTAAATTGATTTCAAATTAAATTATATCATTTAAAATGATTTTAGAAGTCATTATTAACCTAATAAAATTATGTAAGTATATTTTTAAACTATTATTGATTAATTTACTTATTTTTTTAGGTATAATTATAAATAATTATGTTATTTTATCTAAAAGCTAATGTAACCAAATTTTGAAAACATGTTACAACTTCAATGTGTATGTTATATGCGTGTGTGTATATATGATGTGTTTATATTTGTGCCTTCATAATGTGTTTATATATATATATATATATATATATATATATATATATATATATAAATACAGTATCCCCTCAGCAGACCAAAATGACCGATAACCGCCCTTTTCTGTTGAAGTTACAAGGTCAAAAGAGTAAAATTGGATCTCCAATTGTACTAGGCTCGTTAAACTTGGCTTAACTGAAAACAAGTTTGGGAATTGATATGGATTAAACTTGACTTTCTAGCACTTTCGAGCCGTTAAAGTTATTTATGAAAAGCCCCCCCACCCCAAAATAAAAAGAACAAAGTAAATTACATCTACTACCCCTCATAAGATTGAAAACTATAATTGATACCTCAAAAAATTTCAATATTACAACCACATTCCCTAAGGAATTTGAAAATTACCAAAACCCCCCTCGTCAGCTGGTTCCCGATCATTTTTTTAAAAAGTTCCGGTTTTACCCCTGCTTTATTAATTATTAATATTAAATTAAAAAAATGTAAAAAAAAATATTAAGGAATAATTACATTCACTACCCCTCAAAATATTGAAAACTACAATTGGTCCCCCCAAAAATTTTCAATATTACAACCACATTCCCTAAGGAATTTGAAAATTACTAAAACCCCCCTCGTCAGCAGGGGGTTTAATTTGATATCTCACTTTCCTAAAGTATATGAAATTTGTGCTAGCAAATACACGGCAACTAAAATAAGATTTCATAACAAAAAAAAAGTAAGATAATTAAGATTCAAAGCTATAAGTTTATAAACAATGCCGCTATGCTCAATTTCACCATGTGCAAGGTTTGTTGGAATTGAGCTTCTTGGTGCAATGTTTGTGGGCATTGAACTTGTTGTTTATTGCTTAAATTGCCTATTTCGACCTTGCATGTCTTCATTCTCTTCTTCGATCGAGTAAGGAAGGCACCAATGTGAGAACCTGTGTATTGGGCTCCAATAAAACAATTGTTGGCATTTCTCGGCGTCTCCGCAATCTTGATAGTTGTTTTTCTACCACAATTTGATTGCTTGCAGTTTTCTTTCCTATACTTTAAACCCAAAACACTAGAGGAACCACTAGAAGAAGCCATTTCACATATGTAGTAAAGATGTGGTGAAAAAATGCAATCTAGCAACATATATATATATATATATATATAAGTGAGCAAAAGTCAAAATGAAGAAAGAGCAACGACTATTTTCAAATGCCAATGGCTAGTCTTTCTAAGCTCCGAAAATTTGAACCAAAAATTACAATTACCCCCCTCATTAAAATCAATATTACAAAAAACACCCTATATATATATAATTTAATTACAAAGGGTAAATTTGGATTTTCATTCATATTTTGGCTGACGTCATCCAAAAATGACCGGGAACCGGCTAGCGAGGGGGGTTTTGGTAATTTTCAAATTCCTTAGAGAATGTGGTTGTAATATTGAAAATTTTTGGGGGACCAATTGTAGTTTCCAATCTTTCGAGGGGTAGTAGATGTAATTATCCCAAAAAAAAAAGAACAAAGTAAAGAAAGCTGTTAAATTTGACGTGGGACATTGGGGTGTTTTGAAAAATTAAAAAAAAATTTTTATTACTTTTAATTTTAAAAAAATTATTTTAAGTGTTTGATTTTGTAATTTCTCTTTAAATTAAGTTAAAAAAAATCAGAAGTTGAGAAATTAGGAAGAAGCTGTTAGAAGTGTTTTTTGGTATTTTCGTAAATAAATGAAACTTTTTGAACTGTTTTCTACTAATTTTTTATTATTTTTCACTTTTATTTCCAAACACTCCATACTTTTACTATCAACTTTTAACTTTTATTTTCAAACACTACCAACTTGTACTATTCAATTTTTTTTTCAATTTTTCAACAACTCCAATTTTTCCAAAAGCAAAAGCCATCTCAAAGTCATTATATTTTCACTTATGTTAAGTTAATAGGCAAATTACATCTACCTCCCCTGAGGTTTGATGAAATTACAATTCAACCCACATTTTTTTTATAAATTACAATAAACTCCCTGAGGTATGTAATAATTACAAGTAATGGATGAAAAATGTATAAAGTCCGTTTTGCCCTTTATTTTTTGCTAATATTACATAGGGTGTATTACATATACCTTTCCTGAAATTTAAAAAATTACAATTTAACCCACATTTTTGTGTATATTATAATAAACGCTGCGGTATGTACTAATTATAAATGATGGATGAAAAATGTATAAATCCACTCTTCGCCTCAATTCCTCCACCTCTAGGCCAAAATTGACCTCAGCAATGTGTTTTCCATATCGAAAAGTTTAAGACTCGCTTCAAATTCACCGAAAAATTTGTAAGAAAACGGAAACCCGCCACCACCTCATTGTTGTTGCAACTGCCGCCGCCACTGTTCCTCCACTGTCTGACAAAACCCGAAACTATCACCGCCAACATGTTCCTCTCGTCGCGGTGATCGATTTTGACATACAACTTGGGCGATTTAGAGAAGAAATGAGTGAGTTATGATGAATTAAAAGTGTAGGATTTCTTAATTTTCATGTGTATATACATTGCATATGTATGTATCTAGATCTCTCTCTTCTCCCACCTATCCGTCATTTTCAACTCTTAAAAAGGCAAAATTTTTTTTAATAATATTACTCTTAGCCCCACAAAGATGTACTATATAATATACAACCTCAAATATTTTATATATATTACAAAAAAATCCCTCAAGGGTACTATCAAAACTTTACATACAAAAACTAACAGAACCCTAACGGTCCTAAACGACTGGGGTAAATTGTTAGATGGAATATACCTCAGGGGGTTTATTGTAATTTATAAAAAAATATAGGTTGAATTATAATTTCGGCAAACCTCAAGGGAGGTAGGTGTAATTCGCCCTATGTTAATTTGAAAGCCAAGAGGATCAAATATAAATAAAAAGAAAAATCTCTTGCCTAAAAATAATTGTATCTTTTAGTTATAAAATAGAAGCACGAAGGTGGATGCAGTTTATATACATGTATTTAAAATGCATTATAAAACATAAATAAAAAGATTAAAAAGTAAAGTTACGATGTATATATTCAACAAGAATAAATTAATAGCGGGAAAGCTAATCATATCATTAGCCATATTAACTAAGAGAGCAAGAGGACATGTTTGATTACATCTCAAATAGCATTTATACCCTATAAATTACTTTGTTAGTATGTTTGATTTAATGTTAGATTTTTTATGAGCTATATGGGCCGTGTGACTTGAATTTCAAATTTCATAATATGATCTATAAAAATCTTACTTATGACTTGTGATGTGAGATTCGCGAATTTTAATTAAGAAAACTTTTATTTCAAAACAAATACACTTACCAAATACTTAAAATATAGGACCCACAAATTTAAGGAATTTAGTATATTATACTTCTAATACAGTATCAAACATGTCCAAAAAGTAATGAATACACAATTACAAAAATATTTTAAAACATACAGAAGCTTGTCATCTTGCATGCTTGGAAAATTTAAGAACATTTTCTTAGTATTATTAGATTATACAGGATTCAATAAAACTTTACTTTTTGAAATGATAAAACTTTTACTTGCCAAAAAAAAGGGCATAATAAAATTTAATGTTAAGTAATAAGTATTGATTTAGTTGATAGTTACTTTCAATTGATTCTGATTTTGGAACTTGTAATTTAATACATAAGATAAAGCATAAAAATTTGTTTTCCTTGAATTTATTTATTTTTTAATTATATGAATTGAAAAAAAAGAAAAAAAAAAGAAAATTAGACATTTAATTAACAACCTCTTGCTTATTCAAAAACAGTTAACAACCTCTTGCTGAAAAGAAAATTGGACCCATCTCAAATCAGCATTTGTAATAATCTAAAATTTCTGAAATTAACCGTGGTTTTCTACTTGAAAATAATAGTAATTTGGAATTTAAAATTGATTCGAAATAAATGATATTAGTGGTTTAGAATAGAGTTTGTAAAATTGTATTTAAATTTGAATATAAATTTAAACCATCGTCATTTTATAACGCATTACACTTTAAGTAGCGATTAAATAATACATGATTGTAAAATCTGCTCAGTTAATAAGATAGACTAGTTTTTGAGTTCGAAATAAATGATTGGATAAACCTTATTAAACCACAAGCTCAAATGGGTCTGTAGTAACTATACGGGCCAATAACAAATTATAGAGCCAACCCATGTAGGGTTGTTAATAGATTGGATCTCGAGCAAATCAGAGCAATCTGAATCCGAATCCGATAACAAGTATTTGCAACCGAATCCGATCCGAAACCTTATAGGATTTTCATTCATTTTAGCAAAATCAAATCCGAATCAGAAATAGATCCCAAATCCGAAAAAAAAAAATCCGATCCAATCTGATTTCAATAAAAAATTCACACACTTTTATTATAAAAAAAAAATCACAAACTTTTCCCCTTTTCTTTTAAACTACATTACATGTATATTAGCTGGAGGGGTAATTTGGTACGTTTGAAGAATCAAGAATATTTAGCCCATAATGCCCTTCAAGTTTTTATTTAAGAAACTAACCCTCAAATTATATTTTCATTTTCTTTTGGGGTGAATTTATGACGTGGCACTAATTAGGGTAAATAAGTGTACTTATTTATCCAAAAATTTGAACGGGGTCAAATTATAAATAACTTAACTTATGTTCGGGGTCAAATTGAAAATGACTTAACTTACAAAAACAACAAAACACCAAGACCATGATAACTAAATGGCCGCTCGAGTCAATCTCTTAAGAGATATTCCTTTTTTTTTTTTCTAACTAAATCGCTTAAATGGCCATCCGATCGTTTAAGATATTATGTTATTCTACTATAGGGCATAATCTCTTAAACGATCGGGCCATCAAAAAATGGATGGCCGTTCGGGCCAATCTCCTAAGCGATCAATCTATCTCTTAATAAATATTCTTTGTTCTAACAAAACTGCTTAAACGACAACTCGATCGTTTAAGAGATGATGTTATTCTACTATGTAGCATGATCTCTTAAACAGTCGGGCCATCAAAAAATGAACGGCCGTTCGGGCCAATCTCCTAAGCGATCAATCTATCTATTAAGAGATATTCTTTTTTTCTAACTAATCTTCTTAAACGGCCACTCGATCGTTTAAGAGATTATGTTATTCTATTATGTAGCATGATCTCTTAAACGGTCGGCCCATCAAAAAATGGACGGTCATTCGGGCCAATCTCCTAAGTGATCAATCTATCTCTTAAGAGATATTCTTTTTTTTTTTTTTCTAACTAAACCGCTTAAATCGCCACTCGATTATTTAAGAGATTATATTATTCTACTATGTAGCATGATTTTTTAAACGGTCGGCCCATCAAAAAATGAACAGCCGTTTGGGTCAATCTCCTAAGCGATCAATCTATCTCTTAAGAGATATTCTTTTTTTCTAACTGAACCGCTTAAATGGCCATTCGATCATTTAAGAGATTATGTTATTCTACTATGTAGCATGATATCTTAAACGGTCGGACCATCAAAAAATAGATGACCGTTCGGGCCTATCTCCTAAGCGATCAACCTATTGCTTAAGAGATTCTACTATCTCGCTTTTTTTTTTACAATAATCTCTTCAACGACCACTCAATTGTTTAAACAATTCTCTTATTTTAAAATAATCTCTTTATCAATCACTCAATCGTTTAAGTGATGCTATTATTTGTTTAAAAAATATTGACATAAATTTATTTTGAACTATCAATTATAATACTTTTAGAAAATAATAAATCAAATTCATAAGAATGATCATTATAATATATACATGATGTCTATATCTATATTATGAAATATCGTTATGACTATTATATTGAATCATATGAGTATCATTATGACTATTATAATATACTCATGATTTCTTTATTATAATGATAATGATAAATATCATTATATATAATATATTTATGATGTTGATTTATACTATAAAAGATAGTTATAATCATTATAATTTTAGATATCTTTAATTTGTAGGGAATATATCTATACTATTATATATTTGAAGAAGGTCTTTTGACCAAAGTGTGCAATTTTGACTAAATTCTCAATTCTTAGAATTTTGAATTAATTTTAATTGTTAAAGATGAATTATTTGATTGATTTTGAATTAATTGTTAATTTCTCTCTCTTATTTATTTGAGTCCACTAACTTTTCATATCTCTCTCCCCTCCCCCCACCCTCTCTCTCTCCCCTCCCCCCCTCTCTCTCTCTCTCTCACACACACACACACACATAAAATAACATGAAAATATAACAGTAAATTTCAACAAAATATATATAGATAATGAAAATTTTAATTAAAATATTGCATAATATTATCAAATTAGTTATGATTTAAGAAATATTATGAATATAAATGTCAAAATAATGTTATTTGTGAAAATTTTCTCCTCAATATTTGGAAAACGTATTCAATTAAAACTTATATAACTCAAACTTGAAAAAATGTCTTTAATATGATATGTCATATCACCAAAATTAAATTATAATTTTAAAAGGATTAAAAAATTAAAATGTGGACACAATATTATCTACAATTTGTTTATTTTTATCTTTTTATCTCTATCATTTTTTTTATATAGTTTAACGCTATGTGGAAGTTTTATTATCCAATTTTTTTTTGTTCATTGTCGTATTTTTATCTTCAATTTTTTTGGTATTAAATTGTTAACATATTCAAATTTTATTTAGCTATTGTTATTTGCTTCTTTTTGATTGCATTATATCATTTTGTGGTTCATTAGATGTATAAAATTTTTATATGTACATTGTAAAATGTCTACATCTAATAAATCACACAACGTGCATCTGATAAATCACAAAATGATTTTGATAGTGGTTTTTGACAGCAATTTGGTTAATTTTGACAAAATAAAATTTTCTCAAATTTTTAAATTTTTTATTTAAAAAAATGGTTTGCTAGGTCTTTTAAATAATAATAACAACAATAATTAAAAACTTTATCGTCTCACTTATCCACTTTTCTACGATTTTTGATTTCCACCAAGTAAGAAATTTTATAATTAAAATATTCATCAAAAAGTGAATTGATATTTGAAAGAAAATTATTTATCACAAAAAAAAAGGATATGGAAGGAGATTTAAAATATTCACGACATTTAAAATAAATCTAACCCACAAAATTTTTCTTCGGAGATTGTAGAAGGAGATTCACAACATTTGAATTAAATCAAGAGTAGTTGGTATTACTTAATTTAATTATTATTTTATTTATATGTTGTTGTTATTATTATTATTATTAATTATTCTTTTTTGTAAACTAAATTTTAATTTTAATTTATTTTTTGATGATTCACATTCTATATGTTTAGGTGTGTACAAAAAATATATTGTCACATATTCCAATGTGGATAATAATCCATTATTTTATGATTTATTAACTTAAAGTAGCTCATAATTTATCATTCATAATTTTAATATATCTAAAAATTTTATTTATTACTTTAGTTTTGATCACATATATAGATTTTAATTTTTTATTTTTGATATGATTTTTTGGGCATGACAATACTATTCTTTTTTAAAATAATTAATAGCTTCAAATATGAGTAAAATATTATTTATTTAACTATTGAACTACATTGAAAATTAGTTAGAGTAAATGTCATTTTAATAAGTAGAATATTTTATTTTTATCTTCTTATACAATACAATAAATTATGATATACGTACATAGCACGAGATATATGCTAGTATATATGTATTTATAGTTAATGGAAATATAGATATCAATTAATCTTATCATAATGATTCTATGTAATAATCATAATGATTTATCATGAATATATTATTATAATGATCATTATAATGTATCTATGATATCTATATTACAAAAGATTATTATAAAAGATAGAGTTATGTAATATATACTCTTATAATATATTAATATTGTCTATAACAATATCAGAAACCTCTTGCAGGGACAGATATTGCTTTACTCTTTGAAGATGCTAGAGTAAAGGATGACATCAACAGTATCATCATTAAGAGCTTGGTTAGAGAAGAATGAGTTGCCATGCTGGTAGAGTGCTGCTCCCAGCTGTCCTTGCCTTTGCCTGAACAAAAGAGTTCAGGCATGGAGAGCAGGGTTATTGGAGCTTTAGCCTATGGAACTGGTTATGGTGCGTTGAATTGGACAGAACCAGCTCTGGAAGTAGCGTAAGCATGCAGGCCACGTGTTAAATGGGACTGTGACGGGAGAACACATGCCATTGATTTCTTCTTAAAATTGCTTGTTAGGCTATGCCATATTTATGATACCAGAGGTGGTGTCAAAAGAGTCAAAGATGGGGCTCCTCAAGATCCGATACTAAGCTAAATGGAACTAGGTTGCAAACTCTGCAGTGACAACTTGTTGGAGATGTCCGTGAGGTTTGTAGTACTTTGTTATAATTTTTCTTTGTGATAACACGGAAAATTGTAGATATATTGCATATTTCTGTGCTCATGCTGAACTGCACTTTAACACATCAAGATCCATTGCATTTTTGAACCATAATTGTTTCTAAACTTACCATCTAGCTACTTACACAGATTTCATTGCACTAAGTTGTCTTAAATTTTTTTTTAAGGTGCTTTCTGGATACCTTTAACTTCATGCCATGAATGTCTTTAGTGTTTCAATTTGTAATTATTGATATTGAGCCCGTTTGGATGGGCTTTTTTTAAAGAAGAAGCACTTCTTTTTTGAAAAAAAGCAATTCGAAGAAAAAAAAATTGTGTTTGGATGGGCTTTTTGAAAAAAGCAGAAGCCAGAAAAAAACCAAAACTTGCTTTTTTTAGAAGCTATCCCAGAGTAGCTTCAAATAAAAATACTTTTAATTATTGTATCCAAACGCAAAAGTGCTTGGCTTAAAAAAAAACTCTACTATAAAAAGTACCGTTCGAAAAGTATTTTTTATTTAAACCCATCCAAACGGGTCCATTGATTGAAATGTTAAGACATATCACTGAGTCCATTTAATGCAGTGTCATTCAAAATAGTATCTGCTAGCACAATAATTTATTTGGCAGGTTGACACCCCTAGAATCTTTGGCTGTCTACTTGGGGCTATTTCGGAGCACGTTGCTTTGGAGGATCGGACCCCTTCTTTCTGACAACCCCAAGGACCCGTTAAATATTATTGTATCACATATCCACAAAGTTCTGTTCAACATAGACTATTCCACAAGTACAACAAATCGGCTTCAAGGTGTTCAAGTAGTTCTTCTATGCGCACAGCATTTTATCGTATATTCTACGGGTGAAAAAATTAGGTAGAATGCATTGACTATTTAAAAGTTGAGTTCCGCTGAGGAAGAATAGATTTGCAAACAACTGATATGCTCTTTTATATGCACATTTATGTGTACATACAAAAGCACAACATATGTTTTGTTGGGGAGGGGTTGGGGGTAAGCACTTCCACACATACATATGACAACTATACAAGTCTCTGTAATACTGTAAGCACGCATCATACTAGACGATATAATTCTTCATTTCTCAGTTGATCTAAGTCGCTGAGGGACTAAACTAAGAGTTCCCTCTGGACCTGAGAGAAGAGAAGGCGAAGAAAGGTATTTCTATCTATATCGCCCAAGAAAGGAAGGAATTTAACTCGATTAGGAAACGAGGGAAGATGTAGGATGTATGTTCTTTAGGAACCAGCTTGATGGCTTTATGCTCGTTAGAGGTAAAGAGGACTAAAAAGTGCTAGACACTTACAAAAAATCTCATTGTTCTTGCTTATTTATTTTGTGTTCTGCATCTCGTTTAAGTCTTAGAAGCCCTTTGGCGCTGCATGATATTAAGATTGCATTGCAATGTACCATGTAACTAGAAGCTATTTAGTGCTGTTTGGATGGCTAAGCTTGCTCTTGTCTTCATATTGTTACAACTAGATTACTAGAGAAATCAACAGAAACTGGACATTTTTCATTTTCTACAGTCGTTGTCAACCTAAGTTCAAATTTTTGCAAGCTGACTTGGTTGGTGGAGAACTTTGCGTCTGTAAAGCCAGCCGTTCAATCCATTTCCTGTGCTAAACTTTTAAAATGCAATTTTGCTACTCTTTCAACTTTGCAGTTCAATTGGTCTTGAAAGACAAATTAGATTTCAAGAATTATGAAGAGCTCAGACCAGCTAGATTGATTAATATAAGCTTTTCACAAACCAAAAAGGACATGGTCCTTATAGCGTGAGAAAATCGAAGTATAATACTAGCAAAACAAACCAAAAAGGGCATGGTCCTTATAGCGTGAGAAAATCGAAGTATAATACTAGCAAAACTATATAGTTCATCGGGGATTGGGGGGGGGGGGGGGGGGGGGGGGGGGGGAGGGGGCAGCAGAAGGAAAAGCTACAGACTACTGTTGGTTTAGATCGATAGAGCTATAGAAAATCAAAAGATAATATACTCGGAAGCAAAACTATTGATAAACAAAACAAAGTTAAATACCTAAACTGAGGAGGAGGAGGAGGAGGTGGGGGTTGGGGGGGGGGGGGGTGGCTAGTGTTGGTTTGGAGTGAACCACATAGGTGCTGGCATAATTCTCTTAATGCTCTGGATATCAAAGGGATAGTGACAAGGCGAGAATGTCCTGCTTTCATAATCATAGATGCCAAGATCGTGTCCACCGTGCAGGCGACGACTTGGATGATCAGTGCTTTGAATCATTGGTTGTGTATCGGTGAAGTAAATGGAATTGGGTTTCAATTCAGAAAACTCAGTTGTAGATAGAGCAAACCCGTGATTAGAACCAATGAAGAGCGCCAGGCCACCCAAAGAGCTGTCCATATACTTCAACGTTTGTTCATCAGGATCATATTTGTGCACATCAAAACCGATTGTCTTGTGGGGAAAAAAATTTTCGAAGAGCACAGGGTCACTATTACCCTCCCAATCCCAATCTTTCAACATGTCGTCGAGTCCCACGGGGGAACCGTCGAGGCGAACTCCATCGAGAACATGGCGTGTGACGAGAAAGAGGTCATTAGTATGATCCACAGTGACAAGGAATTTAAACTTGGAACACGTACACAACTCTCTGATCGCTAATGTCTCTTCTTTAGACCAGGAGCCCCAAGGGTAAGCCTTGGCTTCTTCATCGCAGTCCCAATCTAACGGATTCATTTGGGGTGATTTTGGGTCCCGGAGATCCCAAGCCTCGAGATCGTAGTGTATCGTGATGCAGAAAAAGAGCTTCTGTGTGTTGGAGTAGACAAATCGTTCATAAACATACGGACCCACGTCCGTGAACTCGTGGTACTCATCGCCTATGGGGGTCCACGCAGTGCTCCTGCCGGGGCAGCAGAAGGCCAGTCTTTTCTTCTCTCCGTAACTTATCATCGCGCGGCAGTCCTCTTCGTCGGGGGATCCTGAGATGATGACTTTGGACACGCCCGTGTTGCCGTTTTTCAAGGTGTGGAGGGGCGGAAGCTTTAAGTGACGGCGAGACAGGGGATTCGACAGAAATAGATTGTTGTTGCGTGGATTATGCAGAGCCAGCCAGCCGTGCGAAGATCCCACGAACTCAGCGTCGTCGTCCGGCAGTTCTTCTTCTTCTTCTCCGTTGGCACCGGATCTCTTGCTGATGGTGATTATTTCGTTGTCTGCGAGGCTGTAGAACTTGTAGAACATGTCGCTGCCTTCCAAGGCCGGCGGCAGCATTAGCCACGGCGAGGATCTTGAAGGAGAAGTTGAATAGGGACGAAAGATTGGGTCACGTGAAACGCTGATCCGTGCTCCACAGCCAACCAGCGAAGCTCCGGCGGCCGCTCTTCGAGTGACCGTACGCAGTAAAGAGGAAGCCATGTTTTAGGGTTGGGAACTTTGCAGCCGGTGGGCTTCTGCTTAAGTAGTGCTCACGATTTAATTTGGGAACAAAATCAAATTTTTCAAATTTTATTTTTGTTTTTGGTATAAATTAATTAATTATATTTAAAAGAAGTGGCTAATTACTTGGCAAGTAGAAGTTTTTAATTTGATTACAAAATTAGAATTTTAAATTTTATTTTAGTTTTTGGTATAAATTAATTAATTAGATTTGGAAAAAGGGATGTATAACATGTTTTGATAATGCTTTTCCCATATTTTTAATATTTCTTGATTTTCTTTTCTTATTAACAATAAATATTACTTGATACTTGATTTTCTATCCTTATTAACTATGCGTGCTGTAAATTTGAATCCAGTTCAAATTGAATAACCTTGGTTTTGGCAATTAAATTAGGATCCTAATCCAATTAAAATTGAATAAGCTTGGCCTTGACAGGCAATTTTGATCTTAATTGATTCTATTCTTATTAAATGTGCATGCTCTAAATTTGAATTCAATCAAAATTGCATAACTTGGTTTTGACAAATAAATTAGGATCCAAAATAGATAATTTAGATCTTAATTGAGTAACTTTGTTTTTGACACGTAAATTAGAATCCAATTAAAATTTAATAAACTTGTTTTGACACATGAAAACATATATATTCCCAATATAAATAAATTTATGGGTACTCATAATTTATTTAGATAATTTAGAGAAATTTTATCTAATTAGATAAGACTAGAAATTGAAGGGTTTGTTTCGTGCTTGTCAAGTCATTACCATCTAAACTGCACAACATTGCGGCTAAATCTTCGATCAAGTTCCAAATTGAAACATACCATATTTTATCCTAAGTTTTGAATAAATATCTAATTATTTTGGGCATTCCTTAAAAAAAATAAATTTAGGAGATTCAAATCAACCCTAAGGTCAACATCAAAAGCAAATCGAGCGCGAGTTAAAGTTGTCTCCAACTGTCGGCGCCGAACAGAAGACATGGCTTCCTCCTTGTTCCGTCTGGTGGCTCAAAGAGCAGCCACCATAGCTCCTAGTCGGAATTCAATGATTCGCTGTGGTGCACGGATCAGCACCGTGCGCCTCTCAGACGATCAAATCGTTCGCCCATGTAACTCGACTTCTCCTTCAAGAACCTCGCCGTGGCTGATGCTGCCTCCGGCCTTCGAAGGCCGCGACATGTTTTACAAGTTCTACAGCCTTGCGCAGAACAAAGTCCTAAGCCTCAGCAAGAGAGCCGCCGCCGGAAACGGAGGAGAATGGCCGGTCGACGATTGCGAGTTCGTGGGATCGTCACACGGTTGGCTAGTTCTATTTAATCCCGACAATTGCGATCTGTTTCTATCTAACCCTATCTCCCGCCGCCACATAAAGCTCCCCCCGATCCACACTCTACCCATCCCCGAAGACAACTTGAGCGGCGGCTACGGCTGCGTGTCCAAAGTGGTGATCTCGTGCTCCCCAGACAACGAAGAAGAGTGCCGCGCTATGATGATCTTCGGTCCGGAAAGCAGGCTCGCTTTCTGTTGGCCCGGCCGGAGCACCGAGTGGACCGCAATCGGCGATCGATTGTTCGAGTGCTACGACGGCACCATGGCAGCAAGGTGTTACCACGAGTTTGTCTATTCCAGCAGGCAGAAACTCTTCTTCTGCGTCACTATGTACTCTGCGTTCGAGGCTTGGGATCTCCGTGACCCTCGCTCGCCGGCATTGATTCCGATGGAGGTTTTTGCGGAAGAAGAGAACTATCCATGGGCCGCCCGATCGAAGGAAGAGCTGGAGATGAAAAAGCTCTGCGTGCCCTTTACATTCTTGGTGCTTTCCGATGACGACGAACTCTTTTTCGTGAGGCGGCACGTCCTCGAAGGAGTGGGCCGCGATGGTTCCTGCGTCAATGAAAACCCTGAGGACTGGGATAAAATCAGCGAACATGTGCTTTTCGAGAATTGTTTTCCACATAAGACTATTGGGTTCGATGTTCATAAATACGATCCGAAAGAACAGATATTGAAGTATATGGATGGTTCATTGGATGGTCTTGTGTTCTTCATTGGTTACAATCATGCGTTTGCTCTCCGTGCTGCGGAGTTCCCTGAGTTGAAGCCAAACTCCATTTATTTCACAGATGCACAGCCTTTACTTCCGAAGGGTGCAACGCACCGCGCTTGGCTCTTTGGCGGACACGACATTGGCGTATTTGATTACGAAAACGGGACTTTCACGTCCTGCTATTATCCCTGTGATGTGCAGAGCATAAAGAGGATTGAGCCAGCACCAATGTGGTTCACTCCAAACCCCCCCTTACTTGTTTAGGAATTTCATTTAGTTATCTATCATGCCAGCATATTTTTAATTTTACTCAGTTTTGGTTCATAAAACTAGTTATTTTTGTGTAATTCTGTTTAAGTATTTTTATGTAATTCTGGTTAAGTAGCTGCTTTTCTGAGTTCAAATTAAATTTATTTTTAATTCTTGTTCCATGTTACTCTATTCACTTTTTGGAGTGCGAAATATATTTTTGAATTTGGCAAATTTTTTGTCCGATTTTAATTCTTAGTTCTCTATTCCATTTCTGTGGAATTTTCGCTTGATTCTCAGTGTTTTTCCATTTTAACATAAGAAAGAAAACCTTTGAGGTGTTGCTGTTTGGTTTGAAACGATGTGTGAGTCTAAGCGATAACAATAGGAAGAAGAAAGAAGGATTTGCCTTTACGAACTTCAGTTGACAATTTCATCAATTTGTCAAAAAGAATTCCTTTGGTCAAGCATCAGCAGCAAAGAAACAGTTTCCTAACTCCAACACTGAAAAGCTTATATCAATCTATCTGGTCTCAGCTCAGTTCATAATTCTTGAAAGCCATCTTTCAAGACCAATTTAACTGAAAAGTTGAAATGAATAGCAAAATTGCAGTTTCAAAGTTAGCGCAGGAAATGGATTGAACGGTTCACTTTACAGACGCAAAGTTCTCCACCAACCTAGTCAACTCGCAGAGATTCGAACTTAGTTTCAACAGTGACTATAGAAAATGAAAAATGACCAGTTGGTGGTGATTTATCTAGTTGCAACAATATGAAGACAAGAGCAAGCTTAGCCATCCAAATAGCACTAAATAGCTCCAAGTTACATTATCATTGGTAAATTGCAATGCAATCTTTATATCATGCAGTGCCAAAGGGATTCTAAGACTTAAAAGGGATGCAGAACACAAAATAAATAAGCAAGAACAATAAGAGTTTTTTGTAGATCAACCGAGAAATGAAGAATTATCTTGTCTATTACAATGTATGCTTACAGTATTACAGAGACTTGTGTAGTTGACATATGCATGTGTATAAGTGTTTATCCCCAAACCCTCCCCAGCGACACATGTGATACATATATGCTGTGTTTTTATATGTACATATAAATGTACATATAAAAGAGCAGAAAAATTGTTTGCAAATCTATTCTTCCTCAGCAGAACTTAATTAATAAATTTTCAACGAATTCTACCTAATTTTTCACCCATAAAATATAGGATAAAATGCTTACTTATCATCTGAATGGTTAGTAGCGTATTTAATTCTCTGAAGTATTAAACAGCATTGGTGCTTATTGACTGAGTCAGCGGCAGGATTGCTTCTAAACTCCTTAAGCTCTTTAGTGAGCAAGTGTCCAGCCCTAGCATTACGTGATCCCAAACGCTGTGCGCACAGAAGAACTACCTGAACTTCTTGAAGCCGATTTGTTGTGCTTGCAGAAGAGTCTATGTTGAACAAAACTTTGTGGATATGTGATATAATAATATTTAGCGGGTCCTCAGGGTCGTCAGAAAGAAGGGGGTCCATTCCCTCCATATCAATGTGCTCCGAAATAGCCCAAAGTAGACGGCCAAAGATTCTAGGGGTGCTAACCTGCCATATAGATTATTATGCTATCAGATGCTATTTTGAATGACATTGCAATAAATGCACTCAGTGACATTTCTAACATTTCAATCACTATCAATAATTAGAAGATGAAACATTAAAGAAACTCATGGCATGAGTTTAAGGCAGCCAGAAAACACCTTTAATTTTTTTCCATACAATTTAATGCAATGAAATCTGTGTAAGTAGCAAGATGGTAAGACTACAAACAATTATAGGGCAAAATGCAATGGATGGTGAAGTATTAAAGTGCAGTTCAGAGTTATTTTATCTAATTTATGGAATACGTGATGATCCAACGGTTCTTACTCAGGGAATCCTTGGCTTAGCTTATTATGTTTTTATTGAATCATCGTGGTTCTAATATGAATCTGAAGTTTTAATCGATTCATAGGATCTTAACAAGAGAATTCCATTCAATGCACTAGTAAAGAAAGGAAAAAAGTCACATTACAGGCAAAAACAAAGCACAGAAGGCTGCAATATATCTACAATTTTCCGTGTTCTTACGAATAAAATTTCCAAGAAGGTAATTACAAACCTCACGGAGATCTCTAACAAGTTGTCGCTGCAAATTTTGCAGCCTAGTTTCATTCAGTATCTGATCTTGAGAAGCCCCATCTTTGACTCTTTTGGCACCACCTCTGGTATCATAAATATGGCAAAGCCTAGCAGGCAATTTTAGGTAGCGATCAATGGCATATGTTCTTCCATCACAGTCACATTTAACACATGGCCTGCATACATGAATTTGGGCCAATATCAAAGAATTTAAAATAGTAATTAAGATAATGAGTTTAATCACTTATGTATACTAGTTGATGACAAAAATGTTTTAAGTCATTCACAAAACATTACGCAAATACAACTACATGAAAATCAAAAGAATAAACCACAAATAAACATATTTAAAAAAACAACCATAAACCACCATAATTTGGTGTATTTCTTTCAATAGGGATTTCGTCACCTTTCTCCTCTTAATTCCATGGAATTTGATCATGATGTATCAATCTATAGATGAGAGAATTTTGGGGGGTAAAGCGATATAAAAACCCTAATTGGTGATTAGTTTTGTTAGTGAGAATGGTGCGTTAATTAAAAAAAAAATGCAAAATACCCTTGAAAAACGTCCATACATCACGTGTGTAAAAATGGACTCAATATTCACTCAAATTCCATTGAAAACATGCTAAGGGGGGTATTCACTTACAACTTAAAAAGGTTATGGAGTGACGCCGCTCAAATACAAAAGTTAATAGGCGAAGTGCAATCGATCCAAAATATTGGGGGTTTAACGTAATTATCCAAATAATTATACTGCTATTATCATATACTTAAATTTGTACCAAAAATTTAGATTCTTAATTTAATAATTTATGTGCGAAGCAAATAATTTCATTTTATTTTTAATATAAATAATACACGTTATTAATACCATTACTTGTGAAATAATTAAATATTTTAAAAACAAAAACTTAGTAAAAAAAAAATCTAAGAGTGCCAAGTTCAAGACCATTTTAGGCAACACATGCATTGGACTTTGCAACATTTCAGCACGAATATTCGGAGCTTGATGACTAACTTAACAGATGAAGTCTAAAGTTGGTTTGCATTATATTGATCGTGGGTCCCTTTCAGAGGATTTATGATGTGTGCTACGACTGTAATGGTTCCATTTATCCATGTAACTTATTATGCAAATTAAAGAAAGTCTACGTCTCCAATTACAGCCCATAATCCGTGTAACTCAGTCCAAATACCCTAATGTTATGCCCTGGGCTGTCAATGGAGCGGAATTTAATCCGAATTTGATTCGAGTTTGATCGGAATTTTAGCATATTTTATCAATTAAAATATTCGATTGGTCAGATTCAATAGTAAATATCCGTAATCCGAAATAAATGGGTTGAATTTGGAATCAATGAGTCCGATCCGTTAAAGATTCGAATTTAAATTTTTATAATATATTTTATTAAATTTATACGTTATATATAATACAATAGCAATAAAGATACTTCAATAAAATATAATATATATATATATGTCATTGTAATTAATAATTACTATTTATTATTTTTTAAGTTACTTTTTTATAACAAAACATTGTATAGTTTTCATATATATTCTAAAATATTTTTTTACATTATTTAATTTAATTTTTAACATATAGGAGCGTTTTTTTTTATAGAATACTAATTAATTACTCTAGATATTAAAGATCTCTATTATATACACAATATATATACACATATAGGATATGTTATTAGAGATATCTATTATATACTATAATTAAATGAATAACTAATAATCTCTATAGTTATTAAAGACCTTTACTAAATATACTATAAATAAACATATTTATATATAATTCTAAATATATATTCTCATTAAATGACCAATTAAATATGGTGCATACTTATTAAAAATCTCTGTTATATATAATGTATTTATACACATTTATATAAATATATATAAAAGAATTTTTTATTATTTATTTTTTTCATTCAAGTATAAAAAACTTTTGTTAGCCACTAATTTTGTTATATATACATTTTATTGGTAATATTTGATTATAAATTATTTAATATTATTTATTGGAATCGGATCGGATCGGATCATGGATTTTTTTATCGAATATCGAAATATTTATTCTGGATTCGGATTCAGAATCAGAATAATGAACAAAGATTCTATTGGATTTTGGGTCGGATTCGATAGCCAGTACTTTTAATTGGATTTAGATCCAGATTGCATTGATTTGCTCCGGATCCAATCCATTTACAACCCTAGTTATGTCCAGAGAAAATAGTAAATACCAGCCCATACTATGTGCAGTTGAACCTGGCCCAATCCTCATGAATACTGTCATGATTGTAATTAGGGTTGCCAATCTGCCGGATTTGAACCAAATCATAAAAATATGAAACCAATTAACTTTTTCAATATCCGAATATACTAAATTTTATATTCATTTATATAAAGGGCAAATCCAACACGATAACAACTTAAAAAAGATTGAAGTTTTAAAATCAAGTAACCCTCATGTAAGAAACAAAATTCAATAAAGTAGAAAAACATATTATAGAAGTGTAAAAAGTAAACATTATTTTGTTAAAAAAAAAAAAGAAAAGAACATTAGAAAATGAATAATAGAATATTTTGCTAATTATAATGGCATATATTACATTCTATATAAGTGTCTTTGCTATTATTATACACATATTGTTATCAATTTAATAAATAAACTATTACCTTCACATTAAAAACTTTAACTGATCCAACTGTTGTATTTCACATGTGATTAACTTATTTAGGATTACTTTATTTCATAATCGGATCTAATCTGTCGGATATTTTGATTGGTCATATTTGCTAAAATTCGAATCGGCCTCATAGGATTCGGATTAAAGTCCACTTCATTCACGGCCTTAATTTTATAATGGGAAATAAATGAAAGCTTTGGGTTGGGCCAAAATCAGCAAATGGCCCACAAAATATGCCAAGTGCCCAAGGTACTGGAGATAAAACCAGCCCATCAAATCCATACACCATTTACAACTCATAGTAGGAGAAATGAACTCATGTCGACCTCCACGTCATCATCAGTCTCCCCGTCGGTCTCCACGCCATCGCCACTACTAGAAACTGATTAAATAGTCACGAATTTTAGCTACAAAAAAAATTCGTGGCTACGCCGTGGTTATTAGCCACGAAATAGCCACGGATTTAGAAAAATATTTTTTTAAACGTTTGCCACGGATTGCCCGTGGCCAATTTAGTCATGGTCGCACTGTGGCTAATTTTTGTGGCTAAAATTGGTGTAAAATTTACCGCTATTTATTAGCCGCGGCCAAACCGTGGTTGAGTTGGCCACGGCTTGGCCATGGCGGTGCCGTCGCTAAGGGCCACGATTTAGGCCGTGGCTAGCCGTCTGTTTTTTTTTTCTTTCTATTAGAAAGGTGCTCGTTTTAAATCGTTTTTTACGATAAATATTTTCTTCCATTTTCTATTAATATATAATTGATTAATATTCATTATTGTGTTATAAACAATATATATATATATATATATATATGTGTGTGTGTAAAACATATATAATATCACCACATATAGATAGAAGAGTATTATATATATATATGTGCGCATATATATAAGAGCGTATATAAGTACGGATGCAATTGATATATATATATATATCAATCAAATACATAACTAATTAACGTTGTTTATTCTGTCCAATATACATATATCTATATATGATTCCGATTTAATTATGAATTATCATTAATCCAATTATGTAATTATATTATAATTTTCTATTAATCTAATTAATTTGACATATGGATAAATGCAAATTGAAAATGCATTATTCATGGGTAATTTTTAACCGAAATATATATATATATATATATATATATATTAGCCCCGTCAGGGCTGTGGTTAATTAAATGTTGGTTTGAAAAAGAGAAAAAAAAAAGACGGCTAGCCAAGGTCCGACCGTGGCTAAGTTAGCCACGATCTGGCCACGGCCTGACCGTGGCTAGCCGTCTGTTTATTTATTTATTTATTTTTCTATTTCAAATGTGCTCGCTTTAAATCGTTTTTTTTACGATAAATGTTTTCTTCCATTTTCTATTAATATATTAATATATAATTGATTAATATTTATTATTGTGTTATAAATAATATATGTATATATATATATATATATGTAAAACATATATAATATCACTACATATAGATAGAAGAGTATTATATATATGTGTGCTATATATATAAGAACGTCTATAAGTACGGATGCGATTGATATATATATATATATATATCTCAATCGAATACATAACTAATTAACGTTGTTTATTTTGTCAAATATACACATATCTATATATGATTTCGATTTATTTATGAATTATCATTAATCCAATTATGTAATTATATTATAATTTTCTGTTAATCTAATTAATTTGAGATGTGGATAAATGCAAATTGAAAACGCATTATTCATGGGTAATTTTTAACCGAAATATATATATATATATATATATATATATATATTAGCCCCGTCTAGACCGTGGTTAATTAAATGTTGGTTTGCAAAAAAAAATATACAGAAGGCTAGCCACGGTCTGGCCGTGGCCAGGCTGTGGTCAACTCAGCCACGGTGAGCCCGTGGCTAGACCGTGGCTAACTTAGCCACGTCCTAGCCATGACTAATAGCCACGGGCTAGCCACGGCCCGGCCGCGGCTAGCCGTCTGTTTATTTTTTTTTTATTTTTCTATTTGAAAATTGCTCGTTTTAAATCATTTTTTACGATAAATGTTTTCTTCCCTTTTCTATTAATATATTAATATATAATTAATTAATATTCATTATTGTGTTATAAACAATATATATATATATATATCTTTTACATATATAATTATCACTACATAGAGATAGAAGAATATTATATATATGTGTGCTATATATATAAGAGCGTATATAATTACGGGTGCGATTCATATATTTATCAATCGCATATATAACTGATTAATATTGTTTATTTTGTCAAATATACATTTATATATATATATATATGATTCCGATTTACGAATTATCATCAATCCAATTGTATAATTATATCTTAAATTTTGTGTTAAACTCGAGAAATTTGAAATGTAGATAAACGCAAATTGAAACCGTATTAGCTATGGGTAAGTTTTCAACCAAAAAAAATATATATATATTTGGCTGTGGCTAAAGTAGATCGGTGGCTGAGTATAGCCACGGATGAAGCCGTGGCTAATTTAGATCGGTGGCCGGAATATATTTAACACTTAGAATTTTTTTCTCCATCCCCCTCTTCTTCCCCTCACAAGGTAAGTAAACTCTACCCCGTCCGCCTGTTTCCCCTCCCCCCGCCCCCCCCCCCCCCGCGCCCCCCCCGCGCCCCCACCAACCCAACCCCACGCTCCCCACCAGCACAACTGCGGCCGCTCCCCCACCACCCCACTCCGCCGGCCGCCCTCCCCCACCAGCCACGCCGCCGCCGGCCGCCACCCCCACCGCCTAACCGCCGTCCCCTCTCCCCCTTTCCCCCCATTACCCAAACCCGTCCGTCCCCCCACCAAACGGCCCAAATCCTCCCCCCTACCCTGGCCCCAAACCCTCCCCCTTCCCCTCCCCCTCCCCCTCCCCCTCCCCCTCCCCCTCCCCCTCCCCAAGCCCAAAACCGTGGGCCCCCACGCCCCCCCAACACCCACTTTTTTTTTGTTTTATAATTTAAAAATTATTGCTAATATTTTTTTATTTGTTTGGATTTTATTGGTAATTATTATTAGGTTTTTATATATTCATAAGTTTGGTGGTTTCAAAATTGAAGGTATGTTTTAAATTACCCACAATTTATTTTGAGATATATGTGTTTTGAGAAATGTATATGTATGTATGTTTTAATTGAAATATGTTTTAAATTATTCCAAATTTATCTACGGTGGCATACGTATTGTTTTTGAGACATTTGGTATTGATGAGTATATATATGTTTGTTTTACTCGTGAAATATGTTTTCAAATATGATATGCGCGGTCGTACCGTAGTATATATATTGAGTTACAGATTTATTTTGATGAGTATATGTATATTCATTTTTTCGTGAAATATGATTTTAAATATGAAATGCGCATTTTTTCGGTTCTATATATGTTGCTTGTGAGATATGTTTTGATGATTACGCTTGTTTTGTACGGTGTGGTATTGATATTGCTCTTACATGTATGTTTGTTGGCAAAGTTGAAATACGAACTTCAGCGCTGACTAAATGACATAATTATGTTTGTTACAGAAAATGGATAATATACGTGTGTGTCGAAGCTGGATGTATAATCGGTTATTGCCCGATCGAACAGACCTTAGGAATGAATTTTTATATGGTTTGGGTCAGTTTATTGACTTCACAACCTCACAACCACAATGCAAACTTGACAACAGTTGTTTTAGGTGTCCGTGTTTTAAATGTGAAAATGGAAAATACAAGAATGCTAGCAATGTAAAATATGATCTTTTAAAGTATGAATTTCAACCAAATTATTGGTATTGGACTGCACATGGAGAGATTGCTTCAGAAAATTGGAATGTTGACATTGTCGGTCTAAGTACTTACGGTCATGTCAATATCACAGAAGGGTTAAGAAATTATAAAAATTTGGTCTATAATGCTATGGAATAGACTGATTTTCATGAAAATAATCCGTAGCAGAATTCTGAATGAAATGCTGCTGGAATGAGTCATATTATTGAACAATCGCGTAATAACGAAGCTCAACAATTTTATGACTTATTGGAGGCAGCAAACCGAACGGTGAACAATTTTATGACTTATTGCTCAACCATAACAGTGCCTAGTCCGGTCCGAACTACCCTCCAAAATTGGGACTGAATCGGCCCACCGAGAACAGGTCAAAACCGGTGAAAAACCGGTTGAACCGATCCCGGTTCACGGATCGGTTCGGCGGGCCTTGTTTGAAATTTTTTTTTTGCTTTTCTTTTTTGTTCACACCTCGTGAAGAAACAAAAGAGTTGAACCCTTGCTTGAAGTCCGTCGGTCTGTCGCGCCGCCCGTCTGCTGCCGTTTTAATTTTTTTTTCCTGCTTTTCTTTTTTCTTCACGTCACGTGAAGAAAAAATGGGTTGAACCCTTGCTTGAAGCCTAGCCGTCCGTCGCGCCACCCTTCTGATGCTGTCACGCTGAAGGTAAGAGCGTGGTTATTTGGGAAGTCACATATAGATTTGAAGAGGGAGAAAGAAAATAGTAGAGGGGAGTGAAATTTCTGGAGAGGGGGAGAGAGAGAGTGGGTAGAGTTTTCTGGAGAAAGAGAGAGAGAAACATTCTTTTCAAAGAGAGAGAGGGAGAGAGAGAAAGTGTAGACTTTTTTTATAAAGTGAAAGTGTGAGATTTTTTTTAATTAAATAATTAGAAAATTATTTTAATTTTGAGTTCTAATTTGTTCTGATTAAGAAAATGTTTTTAAAAAATAAACAAGTATTATTTGGTTCTACATTAAAAACTTATTTATATTTATATACCAATTATCTTTCTTCAAATTGAGTTAATGTTAAAAAAAATAATAAAAAATAAATAGAAATACATTCCATATTTCCATGAAGAAGAATTAATGCATTTAGTCATTAAATGACAAATTGAGATGCACAATTGTGATATGTTGAATTCCAATGAAGAAGAATTAGTGCATTGTGATAAAAATAATATTGAATTTATTTGGATTTGGATGTAAGACAGGACAAAATGTGTTTTTTGAATTATTCTGTTAATTGTTATTTGTTAACTTTGGGATGAATGATAAGTTAAATTTTTGTTAAAGAGTAAGATGAATTTCTTGTTTGGTTATTGTTATTATTATTTTTGGGTTTTTTTCTAATTTTTTTTTTATCTATTTATGATTTTTTATATAAAAAAATTAATTTAATAATTATTACATATTTATGACGTTACACCGGTTAAACCGGTGGTCGAACCGGTCAAACCGGTTGAACCAGTCACCAGTAAGGCCACCGGTTCAGTGTCCGGTCCAGTTTTCAGAACAATGATCTGCACCGAACAGAAGACATGGCTTCCTCCTTGTTCCGTCTGGTGGCTCAAAGAGCAGCCACCATAGCTCCTAGTCGGAATTCAATGATTCACTGTGGGGCACGGATCAGCACCGTGTGCCTTTCAGACGATCAAATCGTTCGCCCATGTAACTCAACTTCTCCTTCAAGAACCTCGCTGTGGCTGATGCTGCCTCCGGCCTTCGAAGGCCGCGACATGTTTTACAAGTTCTACGGCCTTGCGCAGAACAAAGTCCTAAGCCTCAGCAAGAGAGCCGCCGCCGGAAACGACGGAGAATGGCCGGTCGACGATTGCGAGTTCGTGGGATCATCACACGGCGAGGCTTCGTGAGCGCACCAAGCACCTTGATATGTGCGTGATCAATATAAGTCTTGTTTCATTGCTCCTCAGCATGTGTCTTCTTCTTCTCAACTTGCTGATTTGTTCACTAAGCTTCTTCCTGCGCCACGGTTCACCAGCATATTGTCCAAGTTAGGATTGGTTGATGTTCACCAATCACCAACTTGAGGGGGGATGTAATTTCATATTTATTATCTGTAGCTTTGTGAAAACACGTTTTTATTAGTTAGTCACACTTTTTTGTTAGCAGTGTTGGTTTGGTGGTTGTAACCGCTTTGTCTCAACTATAAAAGGGGCAGAGCTGCTTGTATTTCATTGATTGAAAACGAGTCAATAGCATTTTACTACCCTGTGTTATTCAAAAAGAGCAAAATAAACCCTGTGAAAAAAAATATCACATAAAGAACCCTGAGTTTTGATAATTTTGCTTACCGCCCCCCATTCTTGATTTATGTTTTAAAAAAAGTAAAAAGACGAAATTGCCCTTTTTTGACTTTTGAGTAAAAAGACGAGGAGAATTTTTTTTACCACATCCTCTATTCCCCTCTCTCCCGTAAAATTCAGAAATTCCCCCCTCCCTTCTCTCTCTAAAATTCGAAAACCCTAACGCGATTTGGGTGCAAATCTCCATCGATTAATCTGTTGTTCTTTCACCCCATCGACTTTTTCTACTTTATTTGACAAGCAATTGCTCGATTTAGGAGATTTCGGCCGAGGGAACCAGGTAATTTTTTTCTCTTCTTTTATTTTTCTATTTCTTTGTTTTTGTATTTGTTGTTTTTGAATGGAGAATTGGAGAGTGATCAATAACTTTTTGGGGTATGCATACCCGAAATCCCTTTGTGTCAGATTTGTATGTAATTTTCATTAACTGAGAAATTAATATTGCGCTCTATATTGTCTCTGCTGTAAAACAATTTCTAATCTTTTATTTATTTTCCACGGATGGCGTTAAGTTGGGTTAGAAGAGAATAAGAAAATGTGAGTTTGTATCTTTTCTGCTTCTATATACAATATGGGGTGATTAGACTGGGGATTGATTCTGCCTATAGCATTTTGTAGTAATGTGTGGGCCTGATGTGGGATCTCTCTCTCTCTCCTGATTAGGTAACACTAATCAACAAAAACAAAGAGCATTTAGTTAATGTAATGTTATCACTGTGTCCAAGCAATAGCATTTTCGAGTGTTGCTTTAAGACCAATGTGGCTTCATGGCATGCTGCTTTGTTCACCACTTCACGTGTGACTTAGTAATTAGAAAATTCACTTTGCTCCCTACACCCACCATATCCTGTATCCAGTTTATATAATATGGTCAATATAGGTTCATATAAAACATACTTCAATGATTATCTTTTTAACCAAATTGTGAAAATGCATATAGTAATACTAAAATGAGATCGGCATGTACTCTGATTGTTCTGCAACTATCTAAAAAAGGCATGCATACAATTGTGTGACCAAGGCATAGGAAAATGAAAATGCCAACTCATTATAGATTTTCCTTGGGCTAAAATGAAAGTGTGCAACTTGTGTTCATAAAATGAAAAAAATGTAAATTATCTCGGTTGTTTTCATATCAAATTGAGTGGTTATTGTGGATTGATCATGTAGTACTTTACATTTGCATATACATATGTGTATGCATATATAATACATTTACACACACACACACACACATATAATGCATTGGTTATTGGACTATACAACTGGATTTATGTGGTTTTATGTCTTGTCTTGTAGGATGGATGTATACCATAACATCCATATGTGGATTGGTGGACAATTTGTCACCAATCCCACTATGAAGTATGTTGGAGGAAAACTACATCACTTTGAGGGTGTGAATTTGGATTACATCAACGAGTTTGACTTCAATGATTTCTATAAAGACAGTGGAGGGAAAAAAGGGGAACATTTTGTGAAATTTGATGTCAAACTGATGACTTCTAGGTTTCAAACTGTAAACTTGTTTTGGGGCTTGTAATATTAGGTTTTGATATTTCGTGAAGCCTCCTCTACTTTTGTTTGCTATATTATCTACTATATGTG
This sequence comes from Petrea volubilis, assembly GCA_026212405.1. Lineage (NCBI taxonomy): Eukaryota > Viridiplantae > Streptophyta > Magnoliopsida > Lamiales > Verbenaceae > Petrea > Petrea volubilis. The sequence continues at coordinate 845,075 of CM047872.1, forward strand.
TTGGAAGACAACTTTTTTTGTATGGCTGTACATTAAACCTCCTGCACCTTTTTCTAATGGTTGGTGGATTTAATTAAATGTATTGGTGCTAGCTGGATGTCTGCACCTTTTGTTATAATTATAATACTTGGTCTCTTCTCTTTTTTATGATGTAATGGTGGGTCTTACTAAAAAGTATTAGATTCCTTTGTCTTTGTCCCAATATTCAATATTATTGTTTGTAAATAAAACACAGGTGAGTAATGCCAAAAATTACAGGTTACTGCACGCATTATTCTGTAGGCAGGGTTTTTTTTGCAAGTTTATCAAAACACAGGGTTTTACCAGAATGTACAGACTTGTATCAGATTAAATAGGGGCATAATGGACATTTTCCTCTCATAGAACATTATCAGATTCGCACTAATAGCGCGTAGAACTTACCGGGGTTATTTTTGTTAATTAGAAATTACACAGGGTTTGTTTTGATAATTGTTTTTTCACAAGGTCATTCGCGTTTATTAGAGATATCACAGGGGGACCGAGTGCATTTCTCCCGATTGAAAACAGATGAAAAATTTTCTCCTCTATCTCGTCAAGATCTCAACAGAGACGGTACGAGGGGATGGCGGCGAGGATCGAGACGGCGGCCGCGGTGACGTCCGGATCGGGGAAATCGAGATCGTTGCGAATGCCGGTGCATATGGTTTCCCATAGATCGGGGTTGAGGCGAGTGGAGCGGAATGAGGTCGAAGGCGAGTTTTTTGGAGACGGCAGAGGCAGGGGAGGCGACGATCTCTTCGACAGCGGATTTTGCTATGACGGAGATATCGCGTCTGGCGGCGGATTGTTGCAGAGCTTGGAGTAACGCCCACGCCCCGGAAGGCCGGAGCGTGTCGTTGGAGCGTAGGTCCGCTTGGATCTGAGCGAAAAGTATGTCCATTCCCAGTAATATGATTCAAGCAGAAAATGGAAATTCAGAACTAGAACCTGCGGCGAATGACTTCAACTGGAACCTCTGGGATTGAACTGGCGGCATGATTTTCATCAGAAACTCAGAGGTTGAACCGGCGGCGCGTGAATTTCAAGTGTTGATTAACCGCTGGCGAGATGAAGGTCGAAGCCCGAACGAGGAGCGGAGGTGTGGTTGACGCTGGTGGAGTGATTTTAGCACCGTGACAGCTCTTTTAAGTTGCTTGTTCAGCTTAAGCCGGAGTAAGCAAACGCTAATTTCTTATGACCAAGTAAAATCGCGTTTCGATGCGGTACTAATTTAGTTCACTACTCATTAATCTTCCCGCTTTTAAAGTACAATAATTTGTTATAAAATTGTGATTATTAAATGCAAACACTAAATTGTTTTTTTTTTAAATAGAAAAAAAAAAGAGGAAGAAAGAAAAACAATCAAATAACACTTTCACTATACTAGAATTTCACCATATCAAAAACTATTGAAATGGATAACTTGTCATTGAAAATGAAAAACTATATATATTATTAAAATAAAGAATTATTTACAGATGAACAAATCTCAGAGTAATACCTCTTTATTGTAAACTGTTGGAACCTAAAACTTGACTGCTAGAGCAAACACTTGTTAGTGTTCTCCATATGCTCAGATATGAACATTATTCATCATTTCTAATCAATGGTTGATGATTGCTTTATTGATTTCGGAAAGAACTGTTTAGCTAAAAAGCAATACCCAATCAAACCAAAATTTGCACCTTCCTAGTTTCAAAAATTTCAGTCATTTGAATGGTATGGCAAGACGGCACGTCTTTGAGTTATTCATCAGAATTTTGTGGTAACAGCATCAAAGTCATCAAAATCATATCTCTGGGGCTCCTTTCCAGCCTAAACAGACGAAAATGATCGAACAAAGGGAAGATTGTGATTAAGTTACCGGATCGAGTAATGAACTTCAGATGCTACCAAGTGGGCACTCAGAAAGAGAGAATTTCTTGGAATTTTTTGTGTACCTTGCCCATGTAAGAAGGATCGCATGAAATCATTTGGTTTGTTGTTGTTAGCTTCCTTGAGAGCATCATGATTCTGAAATGAATTGAAAGACACACATTAGGTGGTGCTAGTATTATAACGAAACCTGACCCTTACCGCTTTAAAAGAATTGCCTCATCACTTCTCTAGTGATTAAAGATTCTAGTTATATAGCTTACGAACATCTGGATTGACAAGTCAATGCGTTCAATCATCTCAAAGGTTTTGTACTGTTCGGGATCCTCCAGAAATCTAACCATCCCATCCTTCTGTTTGATCATTGCGTGAATGTCACCCTGTTTGATCGGTAGAAGCAAAGAAATAACATATTATTAGACCAACACTAGGGCATT
>CM047872.1:847907-938909 GCA_026212405.1 Petrea volubilis
ATCTTTTGATTAACTTTTTTTAAAAAAACTTTTAGTATTGCAAAAATAAAAATATTTACAAAACCCCCTTAGACTTAAGTACATATAGTCTTTTTATTTGATGGGTTGATTTGGGCCCATTGTTTACTATCTACAGGCCCACTTAAGCCATACACTTGTTAGGACTGTCAATCGGTTGGATTTGAATCAAATAAGAAAATTTGAATCCAAACTTGATAAGTTTCTTTGACACTCGAATTCAATTCGAATTCTATAGCATTACTAATCATTCTTATTGTGTTTGAATCTGATAAAAGTCCAAAATCCGAGAAAGAATATCCAGCATGGTTACCAATTTGAAAATTTTAAAATAAAATAATCAAGAAAAATATATTCTTTAAGTAAACTACAACATTAAATAAAGTAGGAATTTATTTTTGAATATATATGAAAACTGTAGATTATTTTGTTATAAAATTATCTTAAAAAAAGTATATTTTTAATTACAAACGCATATAGTATTATATTAAGTGCCTTTACTTATCTTATATACACTAGGTCATTAATTTAATAAGAAAGAAATATTGTTAAAATTTGAATTCAGACATTTAACGGATCGAATTGTTCGATTTCACTACCAATCTATTTATCTCGATTATTGATATTTATAATTGGATCCAATCCACCAGATATTTAATATTTAATTGATTAAAATATAAATAACAGCTTATTGTATTGGCAATAAAAGTGATAAATGTGGAAAAAAATAAACTATGGTCAAGTACATTACAAAAAGGATAAAAGATTGCATAATTGAAGATGCCTTGAAAATATTGAACGCACAATATATTTACAATATGCGGTCTTAGTTTGAGGTTTTCATCACCAAACTGAATTTGAAAATGATGTTAACTATAACTTCATTTTAATATGGCAAGATTTTCATAATGACATTTTAATTATGCGTTCTATTCCTGTTAAACCAAAATAGCCAGCAAATGTAAGGAACGGACCCATTTTCGAACTGAACAAGAGCCTGTTTGGATGGGTTTTTTTAAAAGAAAAATTACTTATTTTTGAAAAAAATATTTCGAAGAAAAAAAATTGCATTTGGATGAACTAGTTTATGATTCGATGGACTTCATTGGTACATTTTACTCTCTACGGGCTACTTAATTTGTACCCTTATGACACCAACTACGAAATAACAAATTACCATCTACTCAAGATAATTGAAATCAATGGTGGGAAAAATCCAAAATCGAATTGTTTTGGTCGAACCCAACAAATTATATGGCAAGTGTATTGTAATAGCTATGTAATTAATCACTTCTTCTTAAATTATCTATTAATTATGGAGCAAATATAAAACACTAGCCACATGATCTCCTGAAAATATTTATTAATTATAGAGCAAGTGTCTTTTATTTATTAATTATAGAGCTAAGTATAAAACAACTCGCATACAATTAATACTGGATCGACAAAATCAGGTTTGGGAGCTAGAATTTGCCTCATCAGTAAACTCTGAAATGTGATCAATTTTTACCAATTATTATTGGTCTAACGCTAAATCCGTTTAAACAATGTAGTCCAACGTTGTGTCATCTCATGGACCAATCTAGCCCAAATATCTATTAAATGCCCATTTCTGATTGTAAGCCAACGTTGATGGACTGAGTTGACCCAATCACAAATCAATACTTTAAATAATCAATCCTTGCTGATGGGTTGGCTTTATGATTTGTTATTGGCCCGTATACTTAGTACAGATCCATTTATAGCTATGCACTTGTGGTTGAATAGGGTACCCCATCATGTTACTACGAACTTAAAAACTAATGTGCCTTAATAATTGGGCTAATTTTACAACTTGATGGACCTATTTGGCCCATTTATTGACTATAGGCCCATCATATGGTGTTCCCGTGTGATAAACGGATGGACTCTTAGGGACCCAACTATTTTCTACAGGCCCAAAGTATTTTTGGCCACTAATTAACGCTAATTGATTAACATTATAGATGGATTTTCCGTAACCAATGGTTACTTGTTGTAAGGTTTTCTTTTAATTTTTACCTTCCCGTTTTTTTTTAAACTAAGTCACGTTATTAAATTATAATATCATCATCAAACAACGCCAATAAACAATTAACTTTTCATATATATTTTTAAAGGCAATTGACTTTTAGTAATTGAATATATATACTTTATGGAGAGCACCAGATGAATTTAAATTATATTTAATGTATTTTAAATGTTGAATAATAATATATCTTCCCATGAAAAAATAATAATAATATTGTGCACATATCTCGAGGACTTTCCCAATCCCTCAAAAATTTAATTTAGATCCGATTTAATCGACTCAATATTAATTATATGGTGAATATTTTATATTTATTTTATGAATAATTCATAATTTAAAAATAATAATTAATCACTTGATAAATATAATATACTAACATATAATTTGAGTTTGAACAAAACTTTACCCAATCCCTCCTAGGAAGACACGGATGTCATCCCTCCAAATGTTCGCCTCATTTAAATAGGTATACGATTGATCTCTGCCATTACCGGATTGGTCACACATTACAAATGTCATCTCTAGAAACGATTTTTTGTATACATTTGATCTGGTTGAATTTAGATAAGCCACCAAGCATTGACCAGCGACACTTAAAAAGTCGAATCTGTACACTTATTTATTTAAATTTTAAGCCAAACAAACAAATAACAAATCAGTTTCACTCGGTCGCTCCCTATGTAGCTCAAAAGATTGAAGCTCAGCTCATTTTCTCCTCTCTCTCTCCCTCTCTCTCTCCATATATATATATATAAATATCTAATTTGTGCTATTTTGAGATCATCGTCGGACTATGGCAACGCAAATCCGATGCCGACAGTGAAATTAGGAGGCCAAGGACTTGAGGTGAGAATAAATTTGCTATTCTTCTCCTTGGTTTTGCTTTATTTCTTGAATAATTTGCTCTCTCAGCGCGAAATATTTACCCTTTTTTTGGTGCTATTTTCAAGTTTATGTTCATAGAAATTTTGTTTGATTGATTTGATCTTTCTGTATTTTGAGGTTTAATGCGAATTTCTCACTTCTCAGTTCTTACTGTGTGACTGTGTGTTCTTGCCGCTTTGGGGTTTAGATCAAGTGGCGAAAGAACTAATATTATTTATCTGACTATTTATTTGTGATGTATTTGGTCACTTTGCGTCGAATTATTAGTCTAGTAAATGTGTAATTAGAAGTTTAATTTACTCATAATTTTCTATAAGTTTCCGTGGACTTCGCCTGATGAACAGTGTTTGATTATAGGAACCAAGATATTGATTTCTTGATGATCTCATTTGTTGTCTAAATTGTCTTCGAGTACATCTATTAGTTCATATAAGGTGTAGTTTTCATTGATTTAATTACTCAATTTACACTTCAAACTTTAACTTTTTTTTTAAAAAAAAAAAATCCAACTCATGTTTCGCAATTTTTGTCCAAATATCAGTCCATTAAATTAGATAATTTTTATTTTTTCAGGTATCAAAGCTAGGATATGGGTGCATGGGGCTCACTGGAGTATATAATGATCCCATCCTGAAGAAGATGCAATTGCAATAATCAAAGAGGCATTTAACAATGGCATTACTCACTTTGACACCTCAGATATCTATGGAAAAGACAATGCCAATGAGTACTTGGTAGGAAAGGTAAGACCGCTAGGATAATTTGGTGGAAACAAGGATTACTAGATATTCTTTATTGCCATTTCGTAAGGTTTCTAACATATACAAACCATTCATAACTGTCGCGATCACTAAAAGAAACAGAAAACTTTTTCAGGCTCCTGAAGCAGTTGCCTCGTGAAAAAGTTGAACTAGCAACGAAGTTTGGCTTGCAAACACTTAATCCTGTAGTAATCAATGGCTCTCCCGATTATGTCCGCTCTTGCTGTGAGTCTAGCTTGAGGCGTCTTCAAGTGGACTACATAGATCTCTACTACATACACAGAATTGACAGGACCGTGCCTATCGAGGAAACTGTTACGTATTTCATTATGTTAAATGTGAACAACCTTTTCCCTTCGAGCTTTCCGTGTTTCATTGTGTTCATGAACTTATTTCCAGGTGGGAGAACTTAAAAATTGGTCGAAGAAGGTAAAATTAAGTACATTGGTCTATCTGAAGCAAGTCCGGACACTATAAGGAGAGCACATGCAGTTCATCCCGTAACTGCGTGTCAAATGGAATACTCACTTTGGTCCCGTGACATAGAGGAAGAAATAATTCCCGTTTGCAGGTTTTCCCCATTTTCATCCCATATTACACAATGACCCTGTACATTTTTCTTCTAGTCAAAAAATGCTGTTGTTTCACTTTTAACACTTCTCAGAGTAAAATGAATGCTGAAACTCGTTGGAAATAATAAAATGTGTGATTTTAAAATAGTATAGATATTTTAAAATAGTAATAGATAGGTCGAGGTAGTCAAATTGGCACAGGAAATACTCGGTATTTCCCTTGGCGTAATCTTGCACCATTCTACTACACTTCATGTTTATGAAGCTTTTCGCTTTTTCATTGCTCTCCTTCCTATTCAAACATTATGGAAACTCGAAGGAATATTTGCGCACTGATTAAATGAATTGCAGGGAACTTGGGATAGGAACAGTCGCATACAGCCCGCTTGGTCGTGGAGTGTTTGGTGGCAAGAACACTTTGGAAAGCTTGCCTAAGAGTAGTTACTTGGTATGCATTGCATAAATCCTTAATTTCTTGCTATCTAAAGCTCATTTACGCTGTCCGACTTTCTAATATCAGAATGTGCACCCGAGGTTCACGGGAGAGAACTGGGAGGAAGAACAAGGCCTTCTACTTCCGTATAGATTCATTGTCTAAAAAGTACAAATGTACTCCTGCACAACTCGCGCTTGCTTGGGTCCATCATCAAGGAGATGGTGTTGTTTCTATTCCCGGTTTAGTGACCGAAATTTTATTGCAATTGCACTTATTAAACCCTTCAGACATATAAATGTAGGATTAAATATCTTGTGGCTAATTTATTTTTTCTTTTCAGGAACTACTAAGATTAGCAATCTTCATCTAGAATATGGTTCTTTGAGTATCAAGCTCACGAGCGACGAGGTGAAAGAGCTTTCTGATGCTTTTCCCTCAGTGAAGTGGCGGGCATCCCTGACGTTGATGCCTTCCATGCATTCTCATGGAGGTTTGTCAATACCCCACAACCGAAAGCCAAGTAAAGACTTATAACGGCTTTTGAGTATTAGGTCTCATTTTTAGAGAGAGAGATGGAGTTCTGTTAGTTTCCCAGCTATTCTGCATGCTAGTTTGTATATGCTCTACTGTGCTTTTGTGTGAGTGGAGATGCATGGAAATGACAAACTTGTTTGTATATTCATGTGAATTATGCTTATAGTGATGAACTTAGTTGACAATCACAATCTAAAAATTAGTCTGTCTTATGTGATGAGCTAGTTTTAAGCTACTCAATTTGTGATATAACAAAACCCACTTCAACCTATTTAAAAACCCATAAGATTCAACTCAACCCAAAACTAGTTGGGATTGGGCTAGACTAGCGTGTCAACCCATTTTGCTTTATTGATTTCTCAATTAATGATTGATTGTTGCTTTATTGATTTCTCAATTAATGATTGATTGTTGCTTTATTGATTTCTCGATAACTTCTGTTTCACTAAAAAGCATACCGAAATCCAACCAAATTTAAAAAAATTGCAATCATTGGATCATATGTGGTGTATCGTGTGTTGTATTTTGAGGCAACACTATCAAAGTCATCAAAACTATATCTTTGGCGCTCCTTTCCGGCCTGAACAAACGAAAAAGATTGAACAAAAGGAAGAATGAAATTTAGTTACCAGAAAACTAGAAGTGAAAATAAAGAAAGACGAGCAATGGACAGTAGATACTGAGCCAAAGGGTACTCAGGAGGAGATAAGTTATTCTAAATTTTATGTACCTTTCCTATGTAAAAAGGATCACGACATAAATTGGTTCGTTGCAGTTAGATTCTTCGAGAGCATGATGATCTTGAAATGAAGTGCACGAAACGCATTAGGTGGTGCAAGTAATATAATGAACCCGAGCCTTATGACTTCAAAAGACTTGCCTCGTCACTGCTCTAGTGATTAGAGATTCGAATTATAGCATACGAACCTCTGGATCAACAAGTCAATGCCCTCAATCATCTCAAAGGTTGTGTATTGTTTGGGATCCTCCAGGAATCTAACCATGCCGTCTTTCTGATTAATTTTAAGTGGTCGGAATATGTCCTCCAGGAGGAAAGCTCCCAAAATTCGAGTAAAGGTCCTGAGCGCTAATTAGTTCCTACTCTGTAAGGATAGAATACACGTGAGTCTAGTTGGAAATGTCTCCGGTGAAGATTTTTCAATGCTCAAGTCAGTATTTGAGTAGGTAACCGGAAGGTGAGGTAATGTTCGAAATGAGAATTTGGGAAAACTTACTTCTGTGAACAGTGACCACTTACTATTTATACTAGTTAGAGATGGATGGACTGGGCTAGGGTTGGATTGGCCTAACTTCGCCATTCGTACAAGGGATATTCTCTGATACATAATAGTGGAGACGTCGAACGCAACCGTTATATTAGAAACGATTATTTTGGGGACCACCCCAAGGAGGTGGGGGGACCACCTGAAAAGGGGTAAGTCCCTTCATTGGAGGGTTCATACGAGACACTCATGGAGACACTTGATAAATATGGGCCATGGTGGCAAAGCTCTCCTTAGATGCCGAGGAGACGGTGACGCGTGGCAATGGTAAAAAGTGACGTCTGTAAGCCATTATGCAAAGTAGCAATCTATTGTTGGTCTTTTATCATGAGTTGGCACCGACATGGCGGTGGCGGAGGCGGATAACCATACATTATAATTGTTGCATGAATTTCGCCCTGCTCGATCTATAGAAACAATGAAACATCGTATTATTAGACCAACATTTGTGCATTACCAATACAAATCTTGCGTAATTTTTTCTTGTTCTGTGCATTGTCTCTTAACTTCTTCTATCATTCGAAGACTTTGTGGGGTCACCTTTTTGGGTTTAGTCAATTCTGCAAATGTTTTGCTCTTTAAGAAACTCAAGTATTTAGACCACTTGAGCTTGGGCCAACCGTGTCCCGAGTGATGCAACAATAGGCCTTCGTTCAGGTGGCAAGCCATAGTGTAGAAGAATGGGCTCGATGCCCTCTCGAGGAATATAGCTTAATCATCAAGTTATCATTTGTCTTGTGGCGAAGACTCACCTGATGAAAGCAAGCGACAAAGTCATGTACGTATGTGAATTTATGCATACATACATTATATGCACAAATGGGATATTTTGTTTCTAAAAGTTACCTCTGCAGCACCAAATGAGTATCCATACATCTCACTAATCCACCCAGTTCCATATATATCACCAGTGTAATTGGTTACATACTTCTTCGGTTTTTGATAGCCACCAACCTTGTCACAGAGTTCAGGATGCTTTGTGTGAAATTTGAATGTTGTCACATCCAACGAAATATCTGGCCAAGATATGCACTTCTATGAAATAATATTCTCAAGTATACTGTTGTATGGCGTGCATTTGAGCGCTCAAAAAGTAAAATCTTAATAAACCACAGTAAAGTCTCACTGTTTTAGCTATATGAACAATGAATAACTTTTGAATTGCCATCCAACTACTCAGAAACGGCACAACCTAACCATGAAGATTCAAGAACAGAACTTGTAACTGAATACATGTGGAATTGGACATGAAAAGCAAGCCTGATCATCATTTGTTGGCAAGAAACTGAAATCAATGAAATTTGGCCTATAATCTATTTGCCATAAACTAATAAGAGTTTAAAACAAAATGTGTTAATCCATGATAATCAGTAGGATGAGTACCATTGCCCATAATAAGCGGCAACGGGTTTGCCTCTCTCTGCTCCTAGATCCCATGGTAAGATTGGACCTCGAACAATCATATCTGCATCCAGAAAAACTAGCCAATCAACATCCTCTACATCTTTGCTATGTTTAAGTCGGTGTACCACACCAGCCGCTTTATTAATTTCCGGATACCAGCCATAAAAAGATAAAAGAATAATCATCCAAGAAAACAACTTCCCATTTGAATCTGAAATTTCACAAAAGCTAAAAGATGCATGCTAATGAATGGCAACATTGCTGTAAACATTTCTCTGGGGGCGTGTATTCAGAAGGTAATATGGTTGAACAAAAAACACTTATTAAATGTTAACTGAAGCACTAGCTTCATAATTGAAGCCCGAATCTAGAAACAAGAGGCAATAATAGGAAAAAGGAAAACCTAAGAAAAATGCAGCCCACTTCTTAAAGTCGAGAATTAAATCTCAAAATGCTGAATACAAACCAACCTACAATAGTAAGCCTAACAAGCATTTAATCAAATAGTAAAGAAGCAATATCCTTCACTAGGATAGTTAATTGCTTGAATCAGGACACCGGAAACAATAATATGACATACATTTGTACTCACCAATCACCGGTCTTGGGGAGCCTAATCATTGAGGGCACCTCAAGTGTATGCGCCAAGTCCATGCCTTTATAACTCTTCCTCAGTACAACTGAGCAGCCGGGTAAGCGGGCCGGGCTGCAGGGCTTTGCGGAAGCCATGCATGAGTCCTACCGTTTGCCAATCGAAGTAATTCTGACACTCCACCGATAACAGCGCCTGGATCGCGGTCCCAGCCATCGCCGATTTCTGTGCTCCGCCGCCCCTCATTGACAGGGCCGCCGCCTCCGCCGCCACTAAACATAGAAAATCCCCCGTTGCCATGGTCACACAGCCAAGAACTGAAATGAATTTTTAGCTATGAAAATCTGAAATGTAAATTTTTGTCAAAATCAGCTCAATCTTTGATCAGTCTTCCTTTCTATTCAATTTGATGCAAGATCGTGACCACGGAGTAGATAGGTTTGCTGACGGAGTCTGACGTTCGGGAAGAGGGGGCCAACAAAAATTAGTTGACTTACTAAAACGACGTCGAGGCGTCATTTTCCTTTTTGTGTTAAATTTAAACTATTACGGTTAAAAAGTGCATGATAATGCTATAATGCTATTGCTGTCTGGTAGTTTAGGGAAGTAAATAATATATAGGGCGAATTACATTTACCTCCCTTGAAGTTTGGCGAAATTATAATTTAATTCACAATTTTTTATAAATTACAATAAACCCCCTGTGGTATATTCCGTCTAACAATTTACCTCAACCGTTTATGACCGTTAGGGTTCCGTTAGTTTTTGTATGTAAAGTTCCGATAATACCCTTGAGGGGTTTTTTTGTAATATATATAAAATATTTGGGGTTGTATGTTATGTAGTACATCTTTGTGGGGCTAAAAGTAATAATATTGAAAAAATTGCTCTGTTTTCCGACAAGTTTTTCGGTGAACTTGAAGCGGGTCTTAAACTTTTCGACATGGGAAACACGTTGGTGAGGTCAATTGTGGGCTAGAGTAGGTTTTATATATTTTTCGTTTATCACTTGTAATTATTACATATCACAGGGGGTTATTGTAATATACACGAAAAAATGTGGGTTAAATTGTAATTTCACCAAACCGCAGGGGAGGTAGATGTAATTTGCCCTATTTAATATCAGCAAAAAATAAAGGGCAAAACGGACTTTATACACTTTCCGTCCATCACTTGTAATTATTTCATACCACAGGGGGTTTATTATAATTTACAAAAAACCGTGAGTTAAATTGTAATTTCGCCAAACCTCAGGGGAGGTAGATGTAATTCGCCCTAATATATATCAATCATCCATCAAAGCGGTTTGGATGATGTTTTACAATAGTAAGTTGTATCAATTTAATTATTTCTTTGGTGAAAAAAAAAGACATCAAAAAGTTATAGTAGTAATTAATAAGTAAGCCGTGTAGAACAATCTTTGAATCTTCTATAACGTCATTGTATACACTTCTCGTCACAATCATCAATATACGTCACAATACCATGTACATTGATTGTGCCACTTATATTGATAAATGTAATTAAAATTGTCTCGTAAAAATCCAAATTGCGTTTGGAATGCTAGAAAGTAAATCTTGGTGAAGTTATGGGGCAACACTTTTCAATTAATTGGGTTAATTATTATACGAATAAAACAATTTAATATAAAGAGCAAAATTGGTCATTGCGTATTTAAGAGATATTTCAATAAAGAAGTAAAATAAGCGAGTACATTATCATCTTGATATGAAATCATGTATGCCAACTGCCAAGAGTTCAAGGATGGCATTAAACGATTAATTAAACAACTAATGTAGTTATTTAATTTGCCGGATTAACTGTCGACTTAGGCTGAAATTTCAATTGATTTCTGATTAATTACATGTTTGCATATTGTCATCAATCTATTCAGACTAGAGAAAAAATGAAACAAGATTCACAGCACTATAAAAACATAATAAAGCTGTTATCAACGCAAGAGATGAGATTAATTTGAGCTGTATTTCTTTTAAGTAGCATGTTTCTTTGATAGTCGAAACTGTTTATACCCGTGGAGTAATTTCGAGATTTCAGCAAATAAAACAAGCATGCGTGCGATATTTGTGATATGACACACACGCACATACTTGTGAAAATCCCCCCAGAGCTATATCAATAAACTACTCAATCATCATAAATCATAATCAAGCAACAACGTGTATGCTTCGTACATGTTGGATTTGGTCCACAATCATCAAGCTAATTTCAATTGGCAATATCGCCATATTACAGCTGCTTTGATTATACCAACATTATTAGAACATAGGTTAAATACTTTTTTGAATTTCTTCTTCTCACGCAACCATCAAATTCCTCGTGATATAATATACTAGAAACAGGATTCAATTCTCAACTCATACAGAATTAAAGGTTTACTTTGTTATAAAAGAACGTGGCCTAGAACCTTCTTCAAACAAAAACTCATAGTAAGAACAACGTAATGTTGCCTAGAGTCATACAATGGCTCAGCGAGAAATTTAATAGAAGTAGGTAAAGACAAGTAAAGAAGCAGAAGAGTTAGCAGCTTACGGATTTGCAAAACTCTATGACATAGCAACTATCAAAAAATACTGTGTGACATCAAGAAATATCTTTGCTTCTGTCCATTTTCATCACTCTTCATATTTACTCCTCATCAGTCTCATTGTTCACATTCTCCTCATCAGTCTCATTGTTCTTCATATCTCCAGCCTTTCGATTTTTAGCTCGTAATTCTTTACCTTTGCGCCATTTATGTTCAGATTTTGAACCTCCTTTTGGCACTGGAATTCGCTTGAATTTTTGTGTTCCTTATATTGTTCCAGCTTTTTATCATACAAAAATCGGGCGCCACAATCACATTCAGAGTAATCCTCGCCCTTTTTCGCCCTTTGAATATCTTCCAATGTTCATTATCATAGTGTTGCTTAAGGGCTTGAGAACTTCCACAAAAAAGTACACACAAGGTACATTTATAGTCACCGTCAACGGCTCTATTGTCTAGTGAGCGTTGGTAGAGGGTAGTGGGGGTGCTGAAACTGATGAGTGGAGTGGTACTAGATGAATATGTCTAACCATGTTCCAGTCCCATATACCTATCACACACCGCATAAAACATTCAAATGCGTACTAGTTTAGAAAACACTCAACAAGGCTGTTTTATATAAGAAAATACGATCAAACTATCAAAATTCTTGAATTGATTCATCATACGAGCGAAAAAAGCGAAAAATAAAGAAACAAACAAGGATGAAGCCGACAAATGGACTAGGAACAAACCTCTAACTTTCGCGAGTTTTGCCCCTTCTTTCGACCCTTGACGTTCAAGTTCTTCACCACCAAAACAAACGCATACATTCCCAGAATTTGCATGAAATGAATTCTGTTCAATATCCAAAAAACTTTTTGAATGAGAAACAGAAAATACAAATAATTAGACTCCTCAATATCATGGACTGCAACTCTAAGCCTCGATAGCAGCTCAGAAGATAGAGTTCTTCTTGCCAACTCGAAGCTTAGAGGTTCAAAATGCAAGGATTCTAGAATATTCCACGATATTGTAGAAGGTTCTATACAAATCTAGAAAATCTAGAAAGTTCCGAAGAAGTCCAGAACAACCTGGAGGATTCTATAAGATCCTAAAAGACCCTGGAAACTCTAGAAGAGTGTAGAACATCCTAGGCCATGGTTGAATAATATAGATTAGTTTAAAACATTGTAGATAAGAATAGAAGGTTATGGAAGGTTATAGATGATTATAGAAAGTGTAGTAATATAATGGAGAGTTTTAGAGAACCTCTCCTAAACATTGAATCAAATCAATCTTAACCGTCTATAGAGGAGGTGGAAATCTATAAATAGGAGGAGATGCCTCATTTGTAACATGTCCAAGTTTGGAATGAAATATTCCCTCAATTTTCCCTCACTAAAATTGTTAAAAAAGATTACAAAGGGAAAAATCTTTTGGTAATCCCTTGGAAAATTTTGAACGAGATTACCAAGGGAATATTTTATCGGTTTTCCCTCACTAATATTATTAAAAAGTTACCGAGGGAAAAATCCCTCGGTAATCCATAGGTAAAAATGGCGCTATTTCTCCTGCCATTTTCATGGTAAATTTCTACGGATTACCAATAGAATTTCATATTATCAATATCCGCAGGATTTCCATTAGTATCTCCATAGGAAAATTCCGTAGGTTTTTTGTAGGAAAATTCTGCAGGTTTTTGATTGTTTTCTTGTCGTGTTCATCAGTCTCATTGTTCTTCGCATCTCCAGCCGTTTGATTTTTAGCTCAAAATTCATTACCCTTGCGCCGTTTATGTTCAGATTTTGACCGTCCCATCGGCCCAAGGCATTCCCCTGAATTTTTGTGTTTTTGTACTACTCCAGCTTTTTATCGTATAAGAAACAGGCAGCACAGTTGCATTTGGAGTAATCTTTGCCTCTTTTCAGCCCTTTGAAAATCTTCTAATGATCATTATCACAATGTTGCATGACGGTTTAGAACTCGCTCCACGAAATGCACACAGGGTGCGCTTGTATTCGCTGTCAATGACTCTATTGTCTATTGATGGTAGGTTTTTGTAGAGGCTAGTGGTAGTAGTGTATTTTCCCTGACTAATATTATTAAAAAAGTTACCGAGGGAAAAATCACTTAATAATCCGTAGGTAAAAATTGCGCTATTTCTCCCGTAATTTCGTGGTAAATTTTTACGGATTACCAATAGAATTTCATATTACCAATGTCCGTAGGATTTCCATAGGTATTTGCAAGGGATTTGTTCCGTAGTTTTTTTGTAGGAAAATTCCGTAGGTTTTTTGTAGGAAAATTCTGTAGGTTTTTGATTGTTTTCTTGTCATGTTCGTCAGTCTCTTTGTTCATTGCATCTTTAGCCTTTTGATTTTTAGCTCGAAATTCATTACCCTTGCGCCGTTTATGTTCATATTTTGACCGTTCCCTCGGCCCAGGGCATTCCCCTGAATTTTTGTGTTTCTTGTACTACTCCAGCTTTTTATCGTATAAGAAACGGGCAGCACAGTTGCATTTGGAGTAATCTTTGCCTCTTTTCAGCCTTTTGAAGATCTTCTAATGATCATTATCACAATGTTGCCTGAGGGTTTAGAACTCGCTCCACGAAATGTACACATGGTGCGCTTGTATTCGCTGTCAACTGCTCTATTGTCCATTGATGGTGGGTTTTTGTAGAGGCTAGTGGTAGTAGTGGATTTTCTCTGACTAATATTATTAAAAAAGTTACCGAGGGAAAAATCCCTTAATAATCCGTAGGTAAAAATTGCGCTATTTCTCCCGCAATTTCGTGGTAAATTTTTACGGATTACCAATAGAATTTCATATTACCAATGTCCGTAGGATTTCCATAGGTATTTGCAAGGGATTTGTTCCGTAGTTTTTTCGTAGGAAAATTCCGTAGTTTTTTTGTAGGAAAGTTCTGTAGGTTTTTGATTGTTTTCTTGTCGTGTTCGTCAGTCTCTTTGTTCATCGCATCTTCAGCCTTTTGATTTTTAGCTCGAAATTCATTACCCTTGCGCCGTTTATGTTCAGATTTTGACCGTTCCTTCGGCCCAGGGCATTCCCCTGAATTTTTGTGTTTCTTGTACTACTCCAGCTTTTTATCGTATAAGAAACGGGCAGCACAGTTACATTTGGAGTAATCTTTGCCTCTTTTCAGCCCTTTGAAGATCTTCTAATGATCATTATCACAATGTTGCCTGAGGGTTTAGAACTCGCTCCACGAAATGCACACAGGGTGCGCTTGTATTCGCTGTCAACGGCTCTATAGTCTATTGATTGTGGGTTTTTGTAGTGGCTAGTGGTAGTAGTGGATTTTCCCTGACCAATATTATTAAAAAATTACCGAGGAAAAAATCCTTTAATAATCCGTACGAAAAAATGGCGCTATTTCTCCCGCCATTTTCATGGTAAATTTCTATGGATTACCAAAAGAATTTCATATTACCAATGTCCGTAGGATTTCCATTGGTATTTGCAAGGGATTTGTTCCGTAGTTTTTCCGTAGGAAAATTCCGTAGGTTTTTTGTAGGAAAATTCTATAAGTTTTTGATTGTTTTCTTGTCGTGTTCCTCAGTCTCATTGTTTGTTCGCATCTCCAGCCTTTTGATTTTTAGCTCGAAATTCATTACCCTTGCACCGTTTATGTTCTGATTTGGACCGTCTCTTCGGCCCAGGGCATTCCCCTGAATTTTTGTGTTTCTTGTACTTCTCCAGCTTTTTATCGTATAAGAAACGGGCAGCACAGTTGCATTTGAAATAATCTTTGCCCCTTTTCAGTCCTTTGAAGATCTTCTAATGATCATTATCACATTGTTGACTGAGGGTTTAGAACTTGCTCCATGAAATGCACACAGGGTGCGCTTGTATTCGCTGTCAATGGCTCTATTGTCTGTTGATGGTGGGTTTTTGTAGAGGCTAAGGGTAGTAGTGGATTTTCCCTGACCAATATTATTAAAAAAGTTACCGAGGGACAAATCCCTTAATAATCTCCGTAGGTAAAAATGGCGCTATTTCTCCCGCCATTTTCATGGTAAATTTCTACAGATTACCAATAGAATTTAATATTACCAATGTCCGTAAGATTTCTATTGGTATTTGCAAGGGATTTGTTCCGTAGGTTTTCCGTAGGTTTTTTGTAGGAAAATTCTGTAGGTTTTTGATTGTTTTCTTGCCGTGTTCATCTGTCTCATTGTCATTCGCATCTCCAGCCTTTTGATTTTTAGCTCGAAATTCATTACCCTTGCGCCGTTTATGTTCTGATTTGGACCGTCCCTTCGGCCCAGGGCATTCCCCTGAATTTTTGTGTTTCTTGTACTTCTCTAGCTTTTTATTGTATAAGAAACGGGCAGCACAGTTGCATTTGAAATAATCTTTGCCCCTTTTCAGCCCTTTGAAGATCTTCTAATGATCATTATCACAATGTTGACTGAGGGTTTAGAACTCGCTCCACGAAATGCACACAGGATGCGCTTGTATTCGCTGTCAATGGCTCTATTGTCTGTTCATGGTGGGTTTTTGTAGAGGCTAGTGGTAGTAGTGGATTTTCCCTGACCAATATTATTAAAAAAGTTACCGAGGGAAAAATCCCTTAATAATCTCCGTAGTTAAAAATGGCGCTATTTCTCCCGCCATTTTCATGGTAAATTTCTACAGATTACCAATAGAATTTAATATTACCAATGTCCGTAAGATTTCTATTGGTATTTGCAAGGGATTTGTTCCGTAGGTTTTCCGTAGGTTTTTTGTAGGAAAATTCTGTAGGTTTTTGATTGTTTTCTTGTCGTGTTCATCTGTCTCATTGTTCTTCGCATCTCCAGCCTTTTGATTTTTAGCTCGAAATTCATTACCCTTGCGCCGTTTATGTTCTGATTTTGACCGTCCCTTCGGCCCAGGGCATTCCCCTGAATTTTTGTGTTTCTTGTTCTACATCAGTTTTTTATCGTATAAGAAACGGGCAGCACAGTTGCATTTGGAGCAATCTTTGCCTCTTTTCAGCCCTTTGAAGATCTTCCAATGATCATTATCAGATTGTTGCCTGAGGGTTTAGAACTCGCTCCACGAAATGCACACAGGGTGCGCTTGTATTCGCGGTCAACGGCTTTATTGTCTGTTGATGGTGGGTTTTTGTAGAGGCTAGTGGTAGTAGTGGATTTGCCCTGACCAATATTATTAAAAAAGTTACCGAGGGAAAAATCCCTTAATAATCTCTGTAGGTAAAAATGACGCTATTTCTCCCGCCATTTTCATGGTGAATTTCTATGGATTACCAATAGAATTTAATATTACCAATGTCCGTAAGATTTCTATTGGTATTTGCAAGGGATTTGTTCCGTTGGTTTTCCGTAGGAAATTCCGTAGGTTTTTTGTAGGAATATTCTGTAGGTTTTTGATTGTTTTCTTGTCGTGTTCGTCTGTCTCATTGTTCTTCGCATCTCCAGCCTTTTGATGTTTAGCTCGAAATTCATTACCCTTGTGCCGTTTATGTTCTGATTTTGACCGTCCTTTCGGCCTAGGGCATTCCCCTGAATTTTTGTGTTTCTTATACTACACCAGCTTTTTGTCGTATAAGAAACGGGCAGCACAGTTGCATTTGGAGTAATCTTTGCCTCTTTTCAGCCCTTTGAAAATCTTCTAATGATCATTATCACAATGTTACCTGAGGGTTTAGAACTCGCTCCACGAAATGCACACAGTGTGCGCTTGTATTTGCTGTCAACGGCTCTATAGTCTATTGATGGTGGGTTTTTGTAGAGGCTAGTGGTAGTAGTGGATTTTCCCTGACCAATATTATTAAAAAATTATCGAGGGAAAAATCCCTTAATAATCCGTAGGTAAAAATGGCTCTATTTCTCCCGCCATTTCATGGTAAATTTCTATGGATTACCAATAGAATTTCATATTCCCAATGTCCGTAGGATTTCCATTAGTATTTGCAAGGGATTTGTTCCGTATTTTTTCCGTAGGAAAATTTCGTAGGTTTTTTGTAGAAAAATTCTATAGGTTTTTGATTGTTTTCTTGTCGTGTTCGTCAGTCTCATTGTTTTTCGCATCTCCAGCCTTTTGAATTTTAGCTCGAAGTTCATTACCCTTGCGCCGTTTATGTTCAGATTTTGACCGTCCCTTCGGCCCAGGGCATTCCCTTGAATTTTTGTGTTTCTTGTACTACTTCAGCTTTTTGTCGTATAAGAAACGGGTAGTACAATTGCATCTGGAATAATCTTTGCCTCTTTTCAGCCCTTTGAAGATCTTCTAATGATCATTATCACAATGTTGACTGAGAGTTTAGAACTCGCTCCACGAAATCCACACATGGTGCGCTTGTATTCGCTGTCAACTGCTCTATTGTCCATTGATGGTGGGTTTTTTTTATAGGCTAGTGGTAGTAGTGGATTTTCCCTGACTAATATTATTAAAAAAGTTACCGAGGGAAAAATCCCTTAATAATCCGTAGGTAAAAATGGCGCTATTTCTCCCGCCATTTTCGTGGTAAATTTCTACGGATTACAAATAGAATTTCATATTACCAATGTCCGTAGGACTACCATAGGTATTTGCAAGGGATTTTTTCCGTAGGTTTTCCGTAGGTTTTTTGTTGGAAAATTCTGTAGGTTTTTAATTGTTTTCTTGTCGTGTTCGTTAGTCTCATTGTTCTTCGCATCTCCAGCCTTTTGATTTTTAGCTCGAAATTCATTACCCTTGCGTTGTTTATGTTCTTATTTTGACCGTCTGTTCGGCCCAGGGCATTCTCCTGAATTTTACTGTTTCTTGTACTGCACTGGCTTTTTATCGTATAAGAAACGGGGCAGCACAGTTGCATTTGGAGTAATCTTTGCCTCTTTTCAGCCTTTTGAAAATCTTCTAATGATCATTATCACAATGTTGCCTGAGGGTTTAGAACTCGCTCTACGAAATGCACACAGGGTGCGCTTGTATTCGCTGTCAACGGCTCTATAGTCTATTGATGGTGGGTTTTTGTAGAGGCCAGTGGCAGTAGTGGATTTTCCCTGACCAATATTATTAAAAAAGTTACCGAGGAAAAATCCCTTAATAATCCGTAGGTGAAAATGGTGCTATTTCTCCCGCCATTTTCGTGGTAATTTTCTACGGATTACCAATAGAATTTCATATTACCAATGTCCGTAGGATTTCTATTGGTATTTGCATGGGATTTGTTCCGTAGGTTTTCCATAGAAAAATTCGGTAGGTTTTTTGTAGGAAAATTCTGTAGGTTTTTGATTGTTTTCTTGTCGTGTTCATCAGTCTCATTGTTCTTCGCATCTCCAGCCTTTTGATTTTTAGCTCGAAATTCATTACCCTTGCACCGTTTATGTTCTGATTTTGACCGTGCCTTCGGCTCAGGGCATTCCCCTAAATTTTGTGTTTCTTGTACTACTCCAGCTTTTTATCGTATAAGAAACGGGCAGCACAGTTGCATTTGGAGTAATCTTTGCCTCTTTTCAGCCCTTTGAGGATCTTCTAATGATCATTATCACAATGTTGCCTGAGGGTTTAGAACTTGCTCCACGAAATGCACATAGGGTGCGCTTGTATTCGCTGTCAACGACTCTATTTTCTGTTGATGGTGGGTTTTTGTGGAGGCTAGTGGTAGTAGTGGATTTTGCCTGACTAATATCCTTAAAAAAGTTACTGAGGGAAAAATCTCTTAATAATCCGTAGGTAAAAGTGGCGCTATTTCTCCCGCCATTTTCATGGTAAATTTCTACGAATTACCAATAGAATTTCATATTACCAACGTCCGTAGGATTTCATTGGTATTTGCAAGGGATTTGTTCCGTAGGTTTTCCGTAAGAAAATTCCGTAGGTTTTTTTGTAGGAAAATTCTATAGGTTTTTGATTGGTTTCTTGTCATGTTCATCAGTCTCATTGTTCTTCGCATCTCCAACCTTTTGATTTTTAGCTCGAAATTCATTACCCTTGCGCCATTTATGTTCAGATTTTGACCGTCCCTTCGGCCTAGGGCATTCCTCTGAATTTTTATGTTTCTTGTATTGCTCCAGCTTTTTATCATATAAGAAACGGGCAGTGCAATTGCATTTGGAGTAATTTTTGCCTCTTTTCAGCCCTTTGAAGATATTCCAATGATCATTATCAGAATGCTGCCTGAGGGTTTTAGAACTCGCTCCACGACATACACACAGGGTGCACTTGTATTCGCTGTCAATAGCTTTATCATCTATTGGTGGTGGGTTTTTGAGGCTAGTAGTAGTGGGTTTTTCCTCACTAATATTATTGAATAGTTATCGGGGGAAAAATCCCTCGGTAATCCGTAGGTAAAAATGACGCTATTTCTCCCGCCATTTTCATGGCAAATATTCCTACGGATTACCAATAGAATTTCATATTACCAATGTCCGTAGGGTTTCCATTAGTATTTGCAAAGGATTTGTTCCGTAGGTTTTCTGTACGAAAATTCCGTAGGTTTTCTGTACGAAAATTCTATAGGTTTTTGTTTGTTTTCTTGTAGTGCTCATCAGTCTTATTGTTCTTCGCATCTCCAGCCTTTTGATTTTTAGCTCGAAATTCATTTTTCTTGCACCGTTTATGTTTAGATTTTGACCGTCTCTTCGGCCCAGGGCATTCTCTTGAATTTATGTATTTCTTGTACTGCTCCAACTTTTTGTCATATAAGAAACGGGCAATGCAGATGCATTTGGAGTAATCTTTGCCTCTTTTCAGCCCTTTGAAGATCTTCCAATAATCATTATCATAATGTTGTCTGAGGGTTTTAGAACTTTCTCCACGAAATACACACAGGGTACACTTGTATTCGTTGTCAACGGCTCTATTATCTATTGATGTGGGTTTTTGTAGAGGCTAGTGGTAGTGGCGAAACTCATGAGTGAGAGTGGTACTAGATGAATAGGATTAACCCTATTCTAGTACCATATACCTATCACACATCGCATACAATATCCAAGCACATATCAGATTAGAAAACACTCCACAGGGCTATTTTATATAAGAAAACATGATCAAGCTATCAAAATTCTTGAATTGATTCATCACCTGAGTGAAAAAAGCGAAAAATAAAGAAACAAACAAGGATAAAGCCGATAAATGGACTAAGAACAAACCGCTAACATTCGCGAGCTTTGCCCCTTCTTTTAGCCCTTGACATTCACGTTCACCACCATCATTTCCCTTGCGCTCTACTCCAATTACCTGGATTAATGAGAAATACTAAAATAATGAACCAAAAATACAAAAGGGCAAAGAACTACAGAAAGATATTGAAAAATAACCAAAACAAATGCACATATTCTCAGAATGTGCATAATCGAGTTCTGTTCAACATCCAATTCACCGCCATATATTGTTCAATCTAAACCTGAGTAAAACAAAAAACACAAACAATGAATAAATTTAAATAAGAAATAGTAAAAAAAGGACTAAATTGATCAATCGAAATTGTTGAATCATGCTCCATCACTGGAGTGAAAATATGAACATGTATGAAGCGTAGGGATAACCCATAGCTGGGAGACACCAGCCAAACCAAAACACCTCACTCCATACATGAAACCTGCCATGCCAAAACACCTTACTCCATACGCACCAAAGCACCCAGACGTGGACATGAGAAGCGAACAAGAGAGAAATTCTAAATTAATTTCTACAGTATGCTTGAGAAGAGAACTACACAACTTATAAATCGCACCTCAGGGCATGCTTAAATAATGGATTGGTTGAAAATAGCAGAAGGAAGAAAGGGAGGCTGGGATCGGGTGTGGCGATTTTGAATGGGATTTTGATAGTTAGCCAGGTGCTCTAAATGATTATTTTTTTGATTGTTTGTAGTGAGACCAAGCATACTAAATGGAGAAGCGGAGAATCATCTCTCCATATCTGGTGCACAAGGTATGTTGGGTTTTTTTTTCCTTCTCTTTCTCTTTGATAAATAGGAATAATAATTTATTATTATTTTTTTTTGGGGGGGGGGGGGGGGTTGGTTAAATCCAAGTTAAGCTATTTAAAAATAAATTATTTGGGAATGAATACCTCTCCATCTCTTGCGCTAACTCATGTCAAGTTCTCTCTCCTCTCAAGTAACGTGTCTCCACTCTCTCTCTACTGACAGAAGCAAATAGAATTTCAAACTTTTCGCACACATCACTACTCAATTGCTTCTCACTCCTAGGTACATAGGTGGTCCGACCACTTTTGCCGCCGGAATGATGGTGTTGAGGCATGGCGACGGCGGATTTCTGACAGGAAAGCAAGTGGCTCCTGTGAACTACGAAGCAGAGGTCTTGCGGTGGCTTCTAGATGCCACACCTCGCAATGATTTCAAATCGGCTTTGGAATGCCTCGCCGATCCGTTCGTCGACGTGGACTATATCAGCGCTATATGCTTGAAGATTCAAAGTATCGGCGTCGTGTTGCGCGAGGAATCACTGAGTGAAGTGCGTGTCGACTACGAGGAGTTCGCCACTGATGCTACGATGTTGTTTGTTGCTTTTAGCAATGGGAACATGACTCTCATAAGGAAATTGCTGGTAATCCTATTTTCAGTTATGGCTGAATGTATTATTTTATACTCTCACATTTAATTAGTTTTTATTTTCTCTTTTGAGAAAAATTATGGGTTATTTGTTAGTTGTTCTGTATCTTGTGGATTTTCACTTGATACAAGAAGTTCTCACTGTGATAGGTTTTGTTGCATTGTGGACTACTGGGTTTCTAGGATCTGCATTGGTCTGTTTGGCTTAAATCCAAAATATAAAAATTGATTGTTGTTGTTATTCCCTAAGCGTAGACTTTTTGCATAGTTTGTATATCATTCAGATTTTGCAACAGTTGCCTTGTGTTTCATGATTACACGTGTGATTGTTTGGTTGATGATATAAGGAGGTTTCTGCTTGTTTTCAGCTGATATCTAGTTTCTTTAGGAGTTTATTCTTGTCCTTTTCCATTTAGTTCACTAATTTGATTTGATACATGCAATTGTTATGAATTCTTGATATACCCTAAATCAGGAGCATTATTGCGCAGCGCTATAAATCACCATCTGCTTAATTCTGGTGCTTGGTAACGATGTTTTTCGTAGATTGTTTAAAATCCGTCTTGTTATAAACTCTCTTCATCTTTTCATGTGTGTGTGTGTGTGTGTGTGTGAGAGAGAGAGAGAGAGAGAGAGAGAGAGAGAGAGAGAGGTCCAGCCCTATAGGGGCCAACTGTGTCCCATAATGAACTGAAATTCTTTATTTAGTTTCCAAACCTGAAGTTTATATGTTGAGAGCTTTTTTTTTTTTTTGGGTTGAATGATGATGTATTTTCTGATACTGGTGCCATATCTTGCTGTCTTATGTGGCTAACCCTTGCTTATAGTCCAAGATTTTAGTACTCTGTTACTATACAATATTTATTTTACAACCACCTTTGACATTTGAAGGAAATAATCAGTAGGTATTTTATTTTATTTGTTTCTTGAGCACTTTTGTATGCACTGACTTGCAAATCTTGTCATTTTCCTAAAAATGCATGTTGTGGAAGCTGATGTGAACCTACAACTATTTAGGGGCTTTGCAGTTGTAGCAGCTGCTAAGGAGGGCCATCGAGAGATCTTAGAGATCCTACTTAAGGCTGGGGCATCTCAACCGGCTTTTGAGAAAGGGCTCTTAGAGGCTAGCAGCCACGGTCATTCGCAATTAGTAGAGATACTTATGGTATCTAACTTTATCAGGCCCTATGTTGTCGTTCATGCTCTTGCCACTGCATGCACTAGAGGCTTTGTTAAGGTGGTGGATACTCTTATTGAGGTATAATTTTGATCACATCTCTAAAATATGTATGGAACAACAAAAATTGTTGGGACAATTGAATATTATTTGGTTAGAAAAAAAAGGCATATGTTGTGTTTTCTGAACTGGTTGTTCAAGACATGCATTATGACTTAAAGGCAAATTAAGGAAAACATCTACTACCATTAATTGTACATATGTTTTGTTTTCAATTATATGCATCTCTTTGGAAATAACATTATTGCTTTGAGTAGTTTATACAGTTTTAAGTGGATTGCACGTGAAATTACCAACCTATGCTAGTTGCCATCTTCACAGCAACTGAATATCAATCATATGCCTTTATGTTCGATAACTGAGTTTACATTTATCAAGATTGAATATCAAAATTACCAGTAAACTAGATTATGTAGGAAGGATACATATTTCTTTGCTTGTCCAACAGGTGGATGCAACATGTTGAGTATGATTCTGTGTGCTCTATGCGGATTACTCATGTTGTAGTTCTGAATAAACATCTTTGACCAACTAATTATGTTTGTGCGACCCATGAGCACATTTAACGTTATTTTGATTCCGTGGTTTCTTAATGGCAGAGTGGAGTGGATCCTAATGCTACTGACTGCTTTTTGCTTCAAATCGCGTCAACATTCTCTGCATACAAATGCTGACTGTACTGCCATTGTGGCTGCTATTGTCAATAGGCAGATCTCTACCGTATGCCTACTACTCGAGGTAAACAATATGATACTTAACACTTATGCTATGTTTGGAACAAGAATTTTGGCGAGAAAAAATGAGAGGAAAGTAGAAAAGATCATAAATGAAAGTATAGAGTACTATCATTTGAAGCAAAAAAAAAAAAAAAAAAAATTCATCTTATTTTCCTTGCCAAAATTGTAGAACCAAACGGAGGGTTAATGTTTTTATTACTTTTAGTTTAATTCATTTTAAGACAGATGAGAGTATGTGGTCAATATTATACCTTAATGAGAGTATTTTTTATTTTTTATTAAACGCTGGTGTTAGAACTGATATCAAATTACATCTTGGGGCATGGTCATGGGATAGGCTTTGGGCGAAGAAGTACAAGTAGGTGTAGGACTAAGCTAAGCCGTATCCAATCACTTGGTGTGCTGTGGTGTACTTTGAAGCCACTGGTTCTATTCTACAGATGCTCCTCCAACGAGCTTCCCCCAACACACTTCATCATCAAAGAACTCTTCTCCACCACGCGATTCTATGTGACAATAGAAGGGCCATAAAACTACTTCTAAAATCTGGTGCTAATATGGAGACACCTATCAAAACCACACGAAAAATCGAGTTTCGTCCCATTCATATGGTTGCACGTCTTGGATTTTCAACAATTCTTCGAAGTCTAATTGGTCATGGTTGTGATCTGAACTCTACAACTGGAGCTGGTGAGCCAACCCTAATGATCTCTATCAGAAATAAGAGGGAAGAGTGCCTCCAAGTGTTAGCCAAGGCAGGTGCTGATTTTGGATTGGTCAACAGATCAGACCAATCAACAGCTTCCATCGCTTTGTCCAATCAATGGGAGATTTCCAATAAGCAGTTCTCAATGTAATGCGTGGTGGAAAATTGGTATCTTAACTCAGCAAGAACAAGGACATATTTGAAAAAGTGATACTTGAATTTGCTGATAAGCTTAAATTGTATATACTTTTATGGTCAAGCTTTGTGTGTTTTTTCATTGATTTTTATTAAGGTTTAAAGCTCTAAGAATGAAATTTGTGCTTTATGTAATACAACCTTAATTTGATCAATTTAAAGTGTTTTTGCACCCCTAAAGCATGTTTTATACAAGGTTTTGATGCCTATATACACCCACAAGAGTTTCATGATGTTATTGTAGGAAATCGGGGTCGAAACGAAGCCGAAAAAGTGGGTGTAAGCGCCGAGACGGCTTAAGCCGTCCCAAATTGCACTAAGCCGTCCCGATTCGAACCAATCCAGTAGCGGCTGAAACAGTTCGATTTAGGACGGCTTAAGCCGTCCCGTCTGGCGAGGCTGTCCCGACGTGTCCAGAGAGTGTCCTAAAGGTTCGATTTAGGACGGCTAAAGCCGTCCCGAAGCCACGAAGCCGTCCCGATGCGATCCGGCAACAAGGAAAGTTGAGTCGTATTAGGATTCTGACAACCGTTGCCCTACACCTATTTAAGGGCCGTTTTGTGCACGATTCTGGGGGGACTTTCAGCGAATAATTCAAGGAGAATTCTAGGGCAAAAGCTTACGAAGGGTGACAATTCAAAGGCCAAGTTCCTCCATCTCAAAGATTGTCGTCGAAAGCCGAGTTTGCGTTTATGTTTCCTTTTAATTTCAGCATGTTTTTGTTTTGTTTTTGTTTCACTATGTCTAGCTAATTAAATCTTAGGGTTCTAGGCTAGTCATTGATGAAACCCTTGTGAATTTTGTTGAACCTCTTTGGTTTTGATTTTACATACTTCCTATCTATAATTCAAGGTTTTATTACTTGTGAATTTTGGGCCAATCTTTACAAGCTTTGAGATTTTATATTCGACTACGAAACGGTGTGTATAAAATCTGACTATTTGTATTATAGACATAAGGAACGCATAGATTAGAAATAATTGTGCTCTTGTGCGATCGGTTAGGTTAATTAGCGAGAACTTTTTAACTAACACAACTTTTGTGCGCAATGGGCCAAGGAATCCGTATGTGATCACGAAAGTAGACACATAGCATTCTTTGGCACGTTTGTTTTACTTTCGAAAGGAGATTACAAATATTTTCGTGAGTTGGATCGTGGAAATGGGTATTAATTAAAATTAATGGGGGTTTAATTGGTCACAAGGGGGGATTCAATCGACGATGCCTAGGCCCTAGTTTGTTTTTATTGAGTTATTTGCTTTGATTTAGTTGTTTGTTTTTGTTCCATATTATCCCAATCAATTTTCGAAGCTTAAACAATAGAAAACTTATAAGTTTGGTGCTTGGTAGCCCGTTCTTCGTGGGAACGATACTTTTACTTTCACTTTATTGCTTGAGCGACCCGTACACTTGCGGAAAATTCGCAACATTTGCTCCAGACAAGGAAAATCGTGTGTAATGTCCTACATCGATTAATTACAATAATGTGATGTGGTTTACAATGGCTTGTATAATCCTCCTCTTATGAGCTAGCTTTTGAAGTTGAATTAGGCACAAGTCCATTCTTGAACAGTATCTATTTCATGTTTGTCATGAGATACTGGACAAGCTATCAGTTTGCCCAAGAGATTTGAACTCGATGCTTTTGATCTAGACCTATTGGAAGATTATTACTCTTATCAGTTTGCCCAATAGATTTGAACTCGATGCGTTTGATCTAGACCTATTGGAAGATGAAGATTTGGTATGGTGAACTTGATATGTATTCTATCAATTCTTCCATTCTATGGGTGTAACTATGTTCTCTTGTTTTTCTATAAGTTGTTTGTTTATGTGAGCATTTTGCAAGGTTATTTTTTTCACTGTGTTTTTTCGGAGCTTTGCATATGCAGCGAACATGTTGGGTCGCGTGAAGGAATCATGTTTGCAGGTATCATTTTTTTTTTTTGCCCTTATTGCAACCATTATTTTGAAAAATTCAATTTGCCATAATTTGGGTCATATTATTTGTCAAATGATTGCTAAAAAGATAGCGCTACACGTGGCTTACTCTACAATGTTGACACGTATAACTTGGTCCATTTTTTCCCTCTTGGACTTTTTTTTAATATAACTCAAAAAGGTATATTGTTTAACTTTTTAACCTGAACTTTTTTTTTTACAGTTCTAACCTAACTCGCCGTCGACAATGGCGAGTCTATTAAAATATTATTAAAAAAAGTATTGTTGGCGAGGCTAAAAAATAAAAAATAAAATAATAAAACTCGCCAGCACTGTTGGCTAATTTCAATTACAAAAAAAATGCTGAAATTCGCCACTTTCAGTGGCGAATTTAAAAAAAAAATATATATATTTTTTAAACTCGCCAACGTCGTTGACAAGTTTTACAAAAAATAAAAAATAAAAAATTATCAGTTGTAAATAATTATCTCTTTTGTAAAAATTTTGTTCTCTTTTGCAGAATAGACATTGTAAATAATTTATTTAATATTGAAAATCTGCAATCATTATCAGTTGTGTTTGAATTTTTTTTGAAGGCGAGTTTGAAATTTTTTACTTTAATCGCTCACTTGCATTTATTTTTTCTTGACGGTGAGTTTGAATTTTTTTTTTTTGATTTTTTTTGAAACTCGCCAACGAGGTTGGCGAGTTCAAAAAAAAAAATATATATTTTTTATCAGCAATTGTTTTTTAATTGAAACTCGCCAATAATATTGGTGAGTTTCATTATTTTATTTTTTATTTTTTGGCCTCACCAACAGCATTTTTTTTAATAATATTTTAATAAACTCGCCGTCGTCGACGACGAGTTAGGTCAGAATTGTAAAAAAAAAAATTTAGGTCAAAAAGTTAAACAATATATCTTTTTGAGTTATATTAAAGAAAAAGTCCTTGTTTTTTTTTAACTATTTTAGATAAATCAAAACAGGAATAAAAGTATAAAAGATTTGGCTTTCCTTAACTAATCTGTATGGGAGGTGATAACTATAAATCAGATCGTGGTATTTAGAGAGTGTTTGACTGAGTTTATAAACTCCTAAAAATATCTTATAAATAGTTTAGAAGTTTATAAGTTCTTTTAAAGTGTTTGATAGTTTATTTAGTAAAAGAGTTTATAAGTTCAAAAAATAAGCAGTTGAGAGGCGGGAGTTTATAAGCTAAAAAAAAAAAAAAGTAATTTATCCCAATTTTTTTTTCCAAACAACTTGTAAGATATCTAACACTAAAAGATAAAATAATATAAATATATTATTTTTTAAAAAAAATTACATTTCTACTATCTTAAAACATATTTATTTACATGAAATTAATTTTATTTTATTTTATTTTATTTTTATCATCATTATATTTAGAAAAAATACAAGCTCTATTTTTGAACAAAAAAAAAATTACAACTTATAAGCTCCAAAAACATTTTATAAGTTAAAGAGTCTTATTTTATCCTAATACTTTAAGAGTTTTTTTTTTTAAATAAGCTGTAGTAGCTTATAAACTTCAAAAATATTTTATCAACTCTATAAATTTATAAGCTCTCTAAAATAAGTTTAGGCAAACACTCTCTTAATTTGTTCTTTAAATAATAAATTTTCATGTTAGCAACCATTGTCTGTTCAAGAATACTTGGATTTATATCGGACATATGTATATATATATAACTATTACTATGTATGTATATAATAACTATTACTAGTACTAGGGCATTTTGGTGAGTTGAATCAAATAAAGTATTAATATATAACTATTACTAGTACTAAGGCATACGGCTTGGTTGTGAAGAACCGCAAGATATAACAGATTTATATGCATTAGCAATGTTATCTATACATCTGTATAGTTAACTATATAACATTTATATAGTTATCTTGCAGATAGAATTTGTTTATAAATACAAGTCTCACAGCCAAGGCAACTTAATCTTGACAAATTCTATCTTCATTGTTCCAACTCATTTCAATCCCAACATGCGAATCTTCACTCTTTTCAATCAACAAGAATGATAACACTCAACTTCACTCATTTCAATCAACAAGAATGATAACACTGCTTTATGTCAATATTGGCTCGCAGATTTCCCCATGTTTCTTGGTGTGAAGTTTTACCAACAAACCTTCTGCTTTCTTCATCCTGACTCTTAGAATCCATTTCCCTACTCATCAAATGCAATAGATGAAACACTACAAGAAAATAGTTAAAAACTTACGGAATTTTCCTACGCAAAAACCTATGTAACAAATCCCTTACAAATACCAACGAAAATCCTACGGACATTGGTAACATGAAATTCTATTGGTAATCCGTAGAAAAATTTGCCATGAAAATGGAGGGAGAAATAGCGCCATTTTTACCTACGAATCAACGAGGGATTTTTCCCTCGGTAACTTTTTAATAATATTAGTGAGGGAAACCCGAGAAAATATTTCCTTGGTAATCTCGTTCAAAATTCACCAAGGGATTATCAAGGGATTTTGCCCTTAATAATATTTTTTAACAATTTTAGTGAGGGAAAATCGAGGAAATATTCCCTTGGTAAGCTGTACAAAGATTTCCAAGGGATTACAGATGGATTTTCACCTTGGTAATCTTTCTTAACAATTTTAGTGAGGGAAAATCGAGGGAATATTCCCTCGGTAAGGTGGTACAAACATTTTCAAGAGATTACCGATGGATTTTTCTCTAGGTAATCTTTCTTAACAATTTTAGTGAGGGAAAATCGAGGGAATATTTCCTCGGTAAGGTGGTACAAATATTTCCAAGGGATTATTGAGGGATTTTTCCCTTGGTAATCTTTTTCAACAATTTTTTTTTATGATCTTGTAATGATGAAAACATATTTTGTACATACTCCTAATATTTTATTTTTACTCTCATTACTCCCTCTCTCTCTCTCTCTCTGTCTCTCTTAAATAATGAACATGTATTTTGTATTTACTCATAATATTTCTTTTTGAGCACTTTGTAGGATTTAATTATATGAATCTATTGCTAAATATTATTCTAGCCAAATATGTTGTAAAAGTTTTGAATTTATGTATGATCCAAATATAATTTTTATTTTTTTAAAATTCTTTTATTGAAAATTCTATATGTAAATTAATACGTATTCTTATTAATATTATACTTTATACATATCTTTATTATAATTAATTTCTCTCTCCTCTCATTACTCAGATTTAATCTGCTTCTTCTCAATTGAATTAAGAGAATATTTTCAGCAATTCAAAAAAAAAAATTAAATAAATTGAATTTAATAGAAATTAAAATGTTTGAATAGTATTTGTAATTATTAAAAAAATAGGTTAATGAGTTGGTTTTTAACTTAGTAAAATTTTGAAAAATCCCAAACTTGAAACTAGTTTAGTGGCAAAGCATTATATTTCCATCCAATAGGTCATATGTTCAATGTATCATCAAAATAAATGGCAATGTATGTCGTTGTTATAACAAATTTGTCCTGAAAAAATTCATGTATCATCAAAATAAATCTAAAAATACAAACAAATTCAACTTTTAAAAGATGTATGAACAATTACTTTTTAAAATTTTTTTTGGCTAAATTCTATATGTAAATACAGATGTAGATGGTACATTTATTATTTAAAACAATATAAATAACATTTACAAATGTAGATGGTATGTTTGATATTTAAAACAATATAAATAATAATTTACAGATAATATATTAAAAAATTAAAATAAGTTAACAAAATAAGAATATGTAATAATTATAAAACAAAATAATATATTAATAAATTAAAATAAGAATAATCAAACAAATGTGTAATAAGTATAAAACAAAACAAAATATGCAACAACTTCTTGCAATAGTTTGGTGGTTGAGGGCTTGACAAACAAGTTTGAGGTCATGGCAGTAATGGCGGCTGTGGGGGCCCGGCAGTGACGGAGGCGGAGGCAGCCCTACCGGCGGTTGTGCTTTGATGGTCCGGTAGGAATTTGACGGAAATCCAACAAAAAATTCCGTTAGTTTTCGTTGGTACTTTATTCATTGGCAATCCGTTGGTAATCCGTAGGAAACTATCTAGTAAAATTCCGTTAGTTTTCCGTAGGTGATCGGTTGGTAAAAAGCATCCCATAGGAATATTTCGTTGAGTTTTTTGTAGGTGATTGGTTGGTAAAAAGCATTCCATAGGAATATTTTATTGAATATATCTCTCGATTTTTCCGTAGGTAAGCCGTAGGTGCTTTTTTTGTCGGTTTTTCGTAGGTAATCCATTGGTGAATCAGGGTTGAAGTTTCCGTTGGTTTTTCATTGGTAATTCCCTAGCAAAAGCCTACTGGCGACACTTTTTCTAATGGAATTAATTCCATAGGTTCTCCGTTAGAAAACATAAAAAACCAACGAATTCTGTAGGTTTTTCGTAGGAAAATTCCGTAGGTTTTCGACTTTTTTTCTTGTCGTGAAAATTAATAAATCTTAACATCCATTTCCCTACTCATCAAATACAATAGATGAGAGCAATCATTTCCCTACTTGTCAAATGCAATAGATGAAAATCAATAAATCTTAGCATCCATTTCCGTACTCATCAAATGCAATAGATGCAAATCAATAAATCCAAGTGTAAGCTACAGATAATGCCCAAAGAGTCTATATATAAGCATGAAAAACTCCAAACCTTCTTGAAATCGCAAGTGAACTCACCATGAAAATGCGGATTCGA
The DNA here is from genome assembly GCA_026212405.1 of Petrea volubilis. Taxonomy (NCBI): domain Eukaryota; kingdom Viridiplantae; phylum Streptophyta; class Magnoliopsida; order Lamiales; family Verbenaceae; genus Petrea; species Petrea volubilis. The sequence continues at coordinate 879,056 of CM047872.1, forward strand.
GATGATTTCACTCTCATCGCCATCGATATCGCTAACGTCACCATCGCCATAAATGTTGATTCGAGATGAAAAGCTGATTTATATGATTTTAGGGTGGGTTTATGTTTAAAAGTTAGTGTTTGGTTTGTACTACCCCGCGTGAGGACGGGGATAACTTTGAATTACGAGCTTTAACCCCATAATTTCCGATATTACAAATCAACCCCTTTTTGTGTTTCTTTTTCTTTTTTTTTCTGGGTTCGAGGAGTGGAGACAAAATTTGATTTACAAGCTTCAAATATGTAATAATTGTGCATTACGAAGTGCTCTTTTTTTAATTATTATTATTTTTAAAAAATTCTAACATAGTAAAAGAAATATTAAAAAGTTTTCTTTTTGATACTTATAAAAATCTTATTTCCAACATATATAAATTTAGACACTATCAACATATGGTATTTCACTTAGAGAGTTTATATATTAATTATTCAAATTATTTTGTTATATTGACAAACTTTATTCTTTTATTATAGTACAGATTATGTTTATATCCCTTAAGTTATAATATGGTTATAAATTAGTTTATATGATTTTAAAAAAATACAAATACCTTATAAAGTATTACACATTTAACAAAAATTATCATGCATTGAGGCGGGACATAATTGTGATAGTAGTTTTAGTGTTTGCTACAAAGTTTTGAGATAGAACTCTCGTTATCTTATCAAATTCAAGGTGTAGAAATTTCATATAAAGTCAATGTTTTTAAAAAAATAATTGTGTTGGACTATAGATGACAATGTTTGACGGTGGTAGAAAGTGAAATTACTTTGCGAATGTCGATGGAATCACAAAATTGATTGAATGATTTTTTCAAACTCGGCGAATTATATTTTTTGGGCGATCAAAATGACTAATATGATGCGGAAAAATTATTGATAATTTAAAAAATTTGTCCCAATTGAGGGCTTTGGTTAAATAACAACAAATAGCAAGGTACGTTGATAATTTTTGAAATAAAAGGTGAATTATGTTCTCTTGTTTTTCTATTAGTTGTTTGTCGTGGGACATGGGTTCAGGCGAAGAAGTTCGAGTGGGTGCAGGACTTGTTGAGCCGTATCCAATTCTGTGGTATGCTGTGGGGTACTTTGAAGCCATTGGTTCTATTCTACAGATGCTTTAGAAAAGGAAAACCGTGTAGCAGGTGGATTTTATGTTTTGCATTGCGCTACACGTAATGGCAATGTGGGCGCAGTCAAGTTGGGGTGTCGGAATATGAAAGGAGATTATTTATCCAAATATATATATATATATGTATATATATATATATAGAGAGAGAGAGACAGAGAGAGAGAGATAAACATCATTGGGCGCACGATCTGGAAACATCATTGAAGAGAAGAGGGTTCCTACAAGCAAGAGTCTTTATTGCAGCAATACATAGAAAAAAAATATAGGGAATCTCGCGACTCATAGTAGTACCCAGTGTCTTCAAACCATTTTGTTGCTCTTTTGAAGGTACAAGAACTCCAAAACCTTCAAGCGGTCGTTTGACATTCTCCCTCTTAAATGTGGTGATTATAACTGACATTGGTAAATAACTAACCTGCACACATATTAGACACAAGAAACACCAAATTTTGGAATAGACCGCTTGCAATATTAATCATAACATTTCATTGATGGCAATAAATTGATTGGTTAAATTAGGGTTGAGTAATATCTAATTTTAGAATCATTTCTCCCTAAAGTGGGAGTTCTGATTCCTTCATTCACAAATCCCAATCTTTCTTCAAAATAGAAATTAACTATGATGATTACAATCAGATGCCAAGTGCCAAAACTTTGGACATGAAAAAGCTTCACACACAAGAATGGCCCTGATATGTACATTAAGAAGCCAAGAATTGTGTACCTCAGGAACAAAATCTAACCGAAATGGGGTTCCTCTTCTAGTAATCTTCATTTGTTTAACATCAGAAAGGGGTGCCTGATCACAGAAATTTAGAATCAATAAAAGCAACGAACGGACATGTAACTTGTCCCCACAAGGAGCCATGTGGTTAGATCCATGCTCCATACATGTAAGAGCTTTAAAAGTCACTTTTATGGTAAACCAGGGCAATCTATAAATTGGTTAATCAGATATAAAAGAGTGAGAATTGCTTATTAACTCTATTTTACTTGCTCTGGAAAGGCAAGGTATGTAAAAGATCTCCAAGTAGATGTACTTACTGTGACTATTAATGCATCAAAGGACTTCTCGCATGAAAGCTTTCTGCCGTCCAATTCATATGACACAGACTAGTTATCTAACGGAGACTTCTCCTCGCAACTACATGATAATTCCAGCACTTTAGATTGAAGTTTAACTTCATCTTTCCCAAGTTCATCGCAAAGTGCATTGGTGAGTGTCTGCAAAATTTACAAAGAAATGCATTACAACCACAAGGCCATTGTTGTACTAATGTTGCACTGAAGTTATCAGACAATACAATGTCCAAATTGCAATTAACTTCAGATAGACAAAGAATTTCAATACAAGGAAGCCAAATCCAAGTTTCTGCTCAAGAATTGAGGTCAAGAATGTCGAAACAACAACAGACACCTTATCAGCAACCCCATTACAATCTGACCCTTTGAACCCCTCCCACACACAAGGGATACAAGTAAAGTACCTAAGGGCAGATATGCCAAGTAACATCAAATGCTTTAACTTATCCTTCCCATTGACTGTCTAATACCAGGGTACAGGGACCTATGTATGCTACCTGCATCCCACCCAAAAATGAAAAAGAGCCACGCTGTTGTTTCTTCTTCGCTCTGCCAGTGGTTCCCTTTTTTTCAGATAATTTAGACTGAATAGCACCAGATATGATTGAGCCAAACCTGAAAGATGCAGAAAAAAACTGTGAACTGGCCAAAAAGATTTTGACATTAACCATGATGACTCAGCAAGAGACAATTGCACAAACTTGGGGCAGTTTTTAGAACATATTTAGCAGGCTTATACGTACATATGCTACATTGTTCAAAACGGAGAAAGCGTTTGAACTTTGAAGCAGCTATTAATATGAAGACAGATGAATACTTCTTATGGCAGATCACCGACAATGATACCAAAGTCAATGTAATATATCAAAGCTTCAGCTCAACAAGGGTTCCTACATTTCGAACTAGAAATTCCAACCATTAAAACTTATTACCTAGTTCATTTATATTGGCAAATGATCGAAGTTAATAAAGCACATTACATCTTTGTCTATAGACCTGAAACATTTTAACTATTTTGTTAGCAGTAGCACACTAAAAACTAAATATCAAGTTCAAATAAATTCTGCAGCTTATGTTTTCTCAAGATTCCATAACTCTGGAAATACGTGCCGCATCTGGTTCGTAACAAAAGAAAGACATGAGAGTTATCATCATTCCTCCACAGCTCAAATATCATGGCTCATAGAAATGAGTGATGAGACAATCTTAGCCGAGTAAAATCATTATGTAGGTGCCCCCTCTGCCTTAACTGATAGCAGAACATTATTTGTTGCCTTCTTTGCCAGCTATTCAATTGTTTAACTACAAAAGTATAGCAACAATAAAACAGAAGGATAAACACTCACAGAGAGTGATTCAGGATCTCCACCGCTAGTTCCAGCAACAAAAGGATCAATAAGATAGTCTGCACATATAACAAAACTTATCCAAGTAAGCATCAGGAGATCTGATTTCTGAACTGAACATGATCGCATTTCCCTAAAAAATGAAATGTCGGGAAACTTCATATTCCGAAGGAGAGTACCATGGTGTTCGTACCCTCGTCCCATATCAGGTCGTCATGTGAAATGCTTCTTAACTTCCCTCCAGTTCTCCCATCCGCTTCAAAAATGGTTACGTTTAAACCATGCAACTTCAACTTATATGCTGCAGATAGCCCACTATCACAATGATCTTTGCCTCTTTTCAGCCATTTGAAGATCTTCCAATGATCATTATCACAATGTTGCCTGAGGGTTTTCGTACTCGCTCCACGAAATACACACAAGGTGCGCATGTATTCGCTGTCAACTACTCTATCATCTATTGATGGTGGGTTTTTGGAGAAGCTAGTGGTAGTAGTGGGTTTTCCTTCACTAATATTATTAAAAAGTTACCGAGGGAAAAATCCCTCGGTAATCCGTAGGTAAAAATGACACTATTTCTCCCGCTATTTTCATAACAAATTTTTCTACGAATTACCAATAGAATTTCATATTACCAATGTCCGTAGGATTTTCATTAGTATTTGCAAGGGATTTGTTCCGTAGGTTTTCTGTAGGAAAATTACGCAGGTTTTCTGTAGGAAAATTATGTAGGTTTTTGATTGTTTTCTTGTCGTGTTCATCAGTCCCATTGTTCTTCACATCTCTAGCCTTTAGATTTTTAGCTCGAAATTCATTACCCTTGTGCTGTTTATGTTCAGATTTTGACCGTCCCTTCAGCCCAAGGCATTTCGCTGAATTTTTGTGTTTCTTGTACTGCTTCATCTTTTTATCATATAAGAAACGGGCAACGCAGTTGTATTTGGAGTAATCTTTGCCACTTTTCAGCCCTTTGAAAATCTTCCAATGATCATTATCACAATGTTGCCTGAGGGTTTGGAACTCGCTCCATGAAATGCACACAGGGTGCACTTGTATTCGCTGTCAACTGCTCTATCATCTATTGATGGTGGGTTTTTGTAGAAGCTAGTAGTAGTAGTGGGTTTTCCCTCACTAATATTATTAAAAAGTTAACGAGGGAAAAATCCCTCGGTAATCCATAGGTAAAAATGGTACTATTTCTCCCGCTATTTTCATGATAAATTTTTCTACGGATAATCCAATAGAATTTCTTATTACCAATGTCCGTAGGATTTCCATTAAATGCAAGGGATTTGTTCCGTAGGTTTTTGATTGTTTTGTTGTCGTGTTCATCAGTCTCATTGTTCTTCGCATCTCCAGCCTTTTGATTTTTAGCTCGAAATTCATTACCCTTGCGCTGTTTATGTTCAGATTTTGACCGTCCCTTCAGCCCAAGGCATTCCGCTAAATTTTTTGTGTTTCTTGTACTGCTCCATCTTTTTATCATATAAGTAACGGGCAACGCAGTTGTATTTGGAGTAATCTTTGCCTCTTTTCAGCCCTTTGAAGATCTTCCAATGATCATTATCACAATGTTGCCTGAGGGTTTAGAACTCGCTCCACGAAATGCACACAGAGTGCACTTGTATTCGCTGTCAACGGCTCTATTGTCTATTGATGGTGGGTTTGTGTAGAGGCTAGCGGTAGTAGTGGATTTTCCCTCACTAATATTATTGAAAATGTTACCGAGGAAAAATCCCTTAATAATCCGTAGGTAAAAATGGCGCTATTTTTCCCACCATTTTCATGTCAAATTTTCCTACGGATTACTAATAGAATTTCATATTCCCAATATTCGTAGGATTTCCATTGGTATTTGCAAGGGATTTGTTCCGTAGGTTTCTGTAGGAAAATTCCGTAGGTTGTTGATTGTTTTCTTGTAGTGTTCATCAGTCTCATTATTCTTCGCATCTCCAGCCTTTTGATTTTTAGCTCGAAATTCATTACCCTTGCGCCGAATTTTGATTGTCCCTTCGGCCTAGGGCATTCCTCTGAATTTTTATATTTCTTGTACTCCTCCAGCTTTTTATCATATAAGAAATGGGCAGTGCAATTGCATTTGGAGCAATCTTTGCCTCTTTTCAGCCCTTTGAAGATCTTACAATGATCATTATCACAATGTTACCTGAGGGTTTTAGAACTCGCTCTATGAAATACACACAAGGTGCACTTGTATTCGCTGTCAACTGCTCTATCATCTATTGATGGTGGGTTTTTGTAAAAGCTAGTGGTAGTAGTGGGTTTTCCCTCACTAATATTATCAAAAAGTTACCGACGAAAAAATCCCTCTGTAATCCGTAGGTAATAATGGCACTATTTCTCCCGCTATTTTCATGACAAATTTTTCTACGGATTACCAAAAGAATTTCATATTACCAATGTCCGTAGGATTTCCATTAGTATTTGTAAGGGATTTGTTCCGTAGGTTTTCTGTAGGAAAATTCCGTAGGTTTTCTGTAGGAGAATTTTGTAGGTTTTTGATTGTTTTCTTGTAGTGCTCATCAGTCTTATTATTCTTCGCATCTCCAGCCTTTTGATTTTTAGCTCGAAATTTATTACCCTTGCGCTGTTTATGTTCAGATTTTGATCGTCCCTTCAACCCAAGGCATTCCCCTGAATTTTTGTGTTTCCTGTATTGCTCCATCTTTTTATCATATAAGAAACGGGCAACGCAGTTGCATTAGGAGTAATCTTTGCCTCTTTTGAGCCCTTTGAAGATATTCCAATGATCATTATCACAATGTTGCCTGAACGTTTAGAGCTCGCTCCCCGAAATGCACACAGGGTGCACTTGTATTCGCTGTCAACGGCTCAATTGTCTATTGATGGTGGGTTTTTGTAGAGGCTAGTGGTAGTAGCGAAACTCATGAGTGAGAGTGGTACTAGATGAATAGGATTAACCCTATTCCAATACCATATATCTATCACACATCGCATACAACATCCATGTGCATATCAGATTAGAAAACACTCAACAAGGCTATTTTATATAAGAAAACACGATCAAGCTATCAAAATTCTTGAGTTGATTGATCACCAGAGTGAAAAAAGCAAAAAATTAAAGAAACAAACAAGGATGAAGCCGATAAATGGACTAGGAACAAAACTCTAACATTCGCAAGCTTTGCCCCTTCTTTCAGCCCTTGACATTCACGTTTACCACCATCATTTCCCTTGCGCTCTACTCCAATTACCTGGATTCATGAGAAATACTAAAACAATGAACCAAAAATACAAAAAGGATAAAGAACTACAGAAAGATATTGAAAAATAACCAAAACAAATGCACATATTCTCAGAATTTGCATAACCGAGTTCTGTTCAACATCCAATTCACCGCCAGAAGTTGCTCAATCTAAACCTGAGTAAAACAAAAAACATAAACAATGAATAAATTTAATAAGAAATAGGAATAAAAGGTCTAAATTGATCAATCGAAATTCTTGAATCATGCTTCATCACTGGAGTGAAAATATGAACGTGTATGAAGCGTAGGGATAATCCATAGCTGGGAGACACCAGCCAAACCAAAAAACCTCACTCCAGCCATGCCAAAATACCTCACTCCAGACATCAAACCTGCCATGCCAAAACACCTTACTCCATACGCACCAAAGCACCCATACATGGACATGAGAAGCGAACAAGAGAAATTCTGAATTAATTTCTACAGTATGCTTGAGAAGAGAACTACACAACTTATAAATCGCACCTCAGGGCATGCTTAAATAATGGATTGGTTGAAAATAGCAGAAGGAAAAAAAGGAGGCTGGGATCGGGTGTGGCGATTTTGAATGGGATTTTGATAGTTAGCCAGGTGCTCTAAATTATTATTTTTTTGATTGTTTTTAGTGAGACCAAGTATATTAAATGGAGAAGCGGAAGATCATGTCTCCATACCTAGTGCACAAGGTATGTTGGTTTTTTTTTTTTCTCTTTCTCTCTGATAAATAGGAATAATAATTTATCAATATTTTTTTGGGGGTTGGTTAAATCCAAGTTAAGCAATTCAAAAATAAATTATTTGGGAATGAATACCTCCCCATCTCTTGCGCTCACTCATGTGAAGTTCTCTCTCCTCTCAAGTAACGTGTCTCCACTCTCTCTCTACTGACAGAAGCAAATAGAATTTCAAACTTTTCGCACACCTCACTACTCAATTGCTTCTCACTCATTTTCATAGGTGGTGAGACCACTTTTGCCGCCAGAATGATGGTGTTGAGGCATGGGGACGACGGATTTCTGGTAGGAAAGCAAGTGGCTCTTGTGAACTACGAAGCAGAGGTCTCGTGGTGGCTTCTAGATGCCGCACTTCGCAATGATTTCAAATCGGCTCTGGAATACCTCGCCAATCCGTTCGTCGACATGAACTATGTTGGCGCTATGTGCTTGAAGATTCAAAGGATCGGCGTCGTGTTTTGCGAGGAATCGCTGAGTGAAGTGCGTGTCGAATACGAGGAGTTCGCCACTAATGCTACGACGTTGTTTGTTGCTTTTAGCAATGGGAACATAACTCTCATGAGGAAATTGCTGGTAATCCTACTTTCAGTTATGGCTGAATGTTTTATTTTGTACTCTCACACTTAATTAGTTTTTATTTTCTCTTTTGAGAAAAATTATGGGTTATTTGTTAGTTGTTCTTTATCTTGTGGATTTTCACTTGATGCGAGAAGTTCTCACTGTGATAGGTTTTGTTGTATTGTGGACTACTAGGTTTCTAGGATCTCCATTGCTCTGTTTGGCTTAAATCCAAAATATAAAAGTTGACTGTTGGTGTTATTCCCTAAGTGTAGACTTTTTGCATAGTTTGTATATCATTCAGATTTTGCAACAGTTGCCTTGTGTTTCGTGATTACATGTGTGATTGTTTGGTTGATGATATAAGGAGGTTTCTGCTTGTTTTCAGCTGATATCTAGTTTCTTTAGGACTTTATTCTTGTCCTTTTCCATTTAGTTCACTGATTTGATTTGATCCAATTGTTCTGAATCCTTGATATACCCTAAATTAGGAGCATTATTGCACTATAAATCACCATCTGCTTAATTTCGGTGCTTGGTAATGATGTTTTTCGTAGATTTTTTAAAATTCGTCTTGTTATGAACTCTCTTCATCTTTTCGTGTGTGTGAGTGAGTGAGTGAGAGAGAGAGAGAGAGAGAGATAGAGAGAGAGAGAAAGAGAGAGAGATCCAGCCCTACAGGGGCCAACTGTGTCCCATAATGTACTGAAATTCCTTATTTAGTTTCCAAACCTGAAGTTTATATGTTGAGAGCTTTTTTTTGGGGGAGGGGGGTTGAATAATGATGTATTTTCTGATACTGGTGCCATATCTTGCTGTCTTATGTGGCCAACCCTTGCTTATAGTCCAGGATTTTAGTACTCTGTTACTATACAATTTTTATTTTACAACCACCTTTGACATTTGAAGGAAATAATCAGTAGGTATTTTATTTTATTTGTTTCTTGAGCACTTTTCGTATGCACTGAATTGTAAATCTTGTCATTTTCCTAAAAATGCAGGTTGTGGAAGCTAATGTGAACCTACAACTATTTAAGGGCTTTGCAGTTGTAGCAGTTGCTAAGAAGGGCCATCGAGAGATCCTGGAGATCTTACTTAAGGCTGGGGCATCTCAACCAACTTGTGAGAAAGGACTCTTAGAGGCTAGCAGCCATGGTCATTCGCAATTAGTAGAGATACTTATGGTATCTGACCTTATCAGGCCCCATGTTGTCGTTCATGCTCTTGCCGCTGCATGCACTAGAGGCTTTGTTGAGGTGGTGGATACTCTTATTGAGGTGTAATTTTGATCATATCTCTGAAATATGTATGGAACAACAAAAATTGTTGGGATAGTTGAATATTATTTGGTTAGGGAAACAAGGCATATGTTGTGTTTTCTAAACTGGTTGTTCAAGATATGCATTACGGCTTAAAGGCAAATTAAGGAAAACATCTACTACCATTAATTGTACATATGTTTTGTTTTCAATCATATACATCTCTTTGGAAATAACATTATTGCTTTGAGTAGTTTATACAGTTTTAAGTGGATTGCACGTGAAATTACCAACCTATGCTAGTTGCCATCTTCACAGCAACTTAATATCAATCATATGCCTTTACGTTCAATAATTGAGTTTACATTTATCAAGATTGAATATCAAAATTACCAGTTAACTAGATTATGTAGGAAGGATACACATTTCTTTGCTTGTCCAACAGGCGGATGCAGCATGTTGACTATGACTCTGCGTGCTCCATGTGGGTTACTCGTGTTGTAGTTCTGAATAAACATCTTTGACGAACTAATTATGTTTGTGCGATCCATGAGCACATTTAACGGTATTTTGATTCCGTGGTTGCTTAATGGCAGAGTGGAGTGGATCCTAATGCTACTGACCGCTTTTTGCTTCAATCGTGTAAACTTCTCTGCATACAAATGCTGACTATACTGCCATTGTGGCTGCTATTGTCAGTAGGCAGATCTCTACCATATGCCTACTACTGGAGGTAAATAATATGATGCTTAACACTTATGCTATGTTTGGAACAAGAATTTTGGCGAGGAAAAATGAAAGGAAAATGGACCAGATAATAAATGAAAGCATAGAGTACTATCATTTGAAGCAAAGAAAAAAAAAATTCATCTTATTTTCCTTACCAAAATTCTAGAACCAAACGGAGGGTTAATGTTTTCATTACTTTTAGTTTAATTCATTTTTAGACAGATGAGAGTATGTGGTCAATATTATACCTTAATGAGAGTATTTTTATTTTTTATTAAAGGCTGGTGTTAGAACTGATATCAAATTACATCTTAGGGCATGGTCATGAGACATGGCTTTGGGCGAAGGAGTACAAGTGGGTGTAGGACTAAGCTAAGCCGTATCCAATCACTTGGTGTGCTGTGTTGCACTTTGAAGCCACTGGTTCTATTCTACAGATGCTCCTCCTCCCAACACACTTCATCATCAAAGAACTCTTCTCCACCACGCGATTCTGTGTGAAAATGGAAGGGCTGTAAAACTACTACTAAAATCTGGTGCTGATATAGAGACACCTATCAAAACCACACGAAAAACCAAGTTTTATCCCATACATATGGTTGCCCGTCTTGGATTTTCAACAATTCTTCAAAGTTTAATTGGTCGTGGTTGCCATCTGAACTTTACAACTGGAGCCGGTGAGCCAGCCCTAATGATCTCTGTCAGAAATAAGAGGCAAGAGTGCCTCCAAGTGTTAGCCAAGGTAGGTGCTGACTTTGGATTGGTCAACAAATCAGACCAATCAGCAGCTTCCATCGCTTTGTCCAATCAGTGGGAGGTTTCCAATAAGCAGTTCTCAATGTAATGCGTAGTGGAAAATTGCTATCTTAACTCAGCAAGAACAGGGACATATTTGAAAAGGCAATACTTGAATTTGCTCCAGACAAGGAAAATCGTGTGTAATGTCCTACATCGATTAATTACAATAATGTGATGTAGTTTACAATAGTTTGTATAATCCTCTTCTCATGAGTTAGCTTTTGAAGTTGAATTAGGCATAAGTCCATTCTTCAACAGTATCTATTTCATGTTTGTCATGAAATACTGAACAAGCTATTAGCTTGCCCAAGAGATTTGAACTCGATGCTTTTGATCTAGACCTATTGGAAGATTATTACTCTATCAGTTTGCCCAATAGATTTGAACTCGATGCGTTTGATCTAGACCTATTGGAAGATGAAGATTTGGTGTGGTAAGCTTGATATATATTCTATCAGTTCTTCTATTCTATGGGTGTAATTATGTTCTCTTGTTTTTCTGTAAGTTGTTTGTTTATGCGAGCATTTTGCAAGGTTATTTTTTTCACTCTGTTTTTTCGGAGCTTTGCATATGCAGCGAACATGTTGGGTCACATAAAGAAATCATGTTTGCAGGTATCATTTTTTTTTTTTACCCTTATTGCAGCCATTATTTTGAAAAGTTCAGTTTGCCATAATTTGGGTCATATTATTTGTCAGATGATTGCTAAAAAGATGGCGCTACACGTGGCTCACTCTACAATGTCCACACGTATAACTTGGTCCATTTCTTTCCCTCTTTGTTTTTAACTGTTTTAGATAAATCAAAACAGGAATAGAAGTATAAAAGATTTGGGTTTCCTCAACAAATATGTATGGGAGGTGATAGCTATAAATCAGATCGTGGTATTTAGATAGTGTTTGACTGAGTTTATAAACTCCTAAAAATATCTTATAAATAGTTTAGAAGTTTATAAGTTTTTTTAAAGTGTTTGATCATTTATTTAGTTAAAGAGTATATAAGTTCAAAAAATAAGCAATTGGGAGGAGGAAGTTTATCCCATTTTTTTTTTTTTGTTCAAACAACTTGTAAGATGTCTAACACTAAAAGATAAAATAATATAAATATATTATTTTTTTAAAAAAAATTATATTTCTACTATCTTAAAACATATTTATTTACATGAAATTAATTTTATTTTATTTTATTTTTATCATCATTATATTTAAAAAACATACAAGCTCTATTTTTTAACAAAGCAAAATTACAGCTTATAAACTCCAAAAACATCTTAAAAGTTATAGAGTCTTACTTTATCCAAATACTTAAAGAATTTTTTTTTTTAAAATAAGCTGTAGTAGCTTATAAACTTTAAAAATATTTTATCAACTCTATAAATTTATAAGGTCTCTAAAATAAGCTTAGCCGAACACTATCTTAATTTGTTCTTTAAATAATAAATTTTCATGTTAGCAACCTTTGTCTGTTCAAGAATACTTGGATTTATATCTGACATATGTATATATATGACTATTACTATGTATGTATATAACTATTACTAGTACTAGGGCATTCTGGTGAGTTGAATCAAATAAAGTATTATTTAAATTTTATTTGAATTTTTTATCAATCTTTAAATCTTGTTTGAGTTTAATTTGATAATTAACCAAGTTGAATTTGAGTAATTTGATATTTTTATATATATATTATTATATTTTAATTAATCAAGTTGAGTTTGAATCAAATTTTAAATTTTACAGAGTGAAAAAATATATTCAAATATGGTTTGTCATGTTTAACAAATTAAATTCAAGTGAACTTTTTATGAATAATTTTGGGTAGAATATCGAATAGCTTGATTCATTTTACAGCTCTTAAGGAGTAAGGACGATGTCCTTGCGGTTGAATAATTATTGAACAAGGGTTGCCCCTTTACTAATTAATCATCAATTTATCGAAAAATAAGCGAAGAACAGACTATACCCGGATCCGGCTACGGTTCTAATACGTGCCCCTGCCATGTGGAAATCAACGAATTATCACGTTGCCTTACTTTAAAGACAAAGATTATGCCTTAAAATCATTTCATCAAATAGTAATGAAATAAATATTTTATTCATAAAAAAAAAGGAATGAGTAATTACTAGAAGACTAAGATTGGTACAGTAGTGGGAAAATTGAGCCAAACCCCCCTTGTGTTATCTCTAATAACCGGAAAAAAATTATGAAACCTTTAATTAGCATAATGAAATTTGTGAAAATATAAATTTAGCGTCTTAAGTCTTACAACTGGGAAAGGTACTTGGAATGCTATTTTTGCTAAAAATTATATGTTTTTTCTATCTGTAAAAAGGTCATTTTACTCTTAATTTTCTTGTAAAATAATTTGACAAAAAGATACTCTGTAATTATAAAGTTGCAAGAAAAATCACGTGTTTTGAAAAATTGTCAGCATGCACTACGTGTGTATGGTAAAAAATCGGGGGAGGGGGGGGGGATAATATATATGTATGAATAAATTCAAAAGTTTAATAAATTAATAAGTTTCTAAAAATAATGGGGAGAGTGTGCATAAACAAAATAACAAAAAAAACTGTTAATTAATTTTATACAGAAGTGTTTTTTTTTTTTTTTTGCTAATTAAAGATAACAGATACGATTTAGTACAATTAACTCGGAAATTAGTCGTTTCGTTCGACTACTAAACAATTATTATCTACATGATTGATTTCATTGAAAATTTTCATCAAAGGAATACTCAATGACTTCTAAACTATAGATAATATTATAATAACTATACATTAGTTAAAAAATTGCTTTGAAAAATATATAAAGGTGTATTACTAATTATAATGGTTTGTACATTGTATTCTATTTAAACTTCTTTACTGACATTATATACATGAGGGTGTTAATCTAATAAAAAAATATTATTAAAGTTCGAATTTGAATCTTTTAACAGATCGAACTACTTATTTTCATATCTTATTCATTTATATTAAATTATGGATATTCATAATCGAATTTTATCATTGAATATTGTAATCGATCGAATATGCTAAATTCGGATCAGATTCAGATCGGACTCGATTAAAATCCACTCCATTGACAGCCCTAGCACAAGCTAACATGTGCCTTCTCTGGGCTTGGGTATGGGTCCATAAATTTTTTCATACATTTTGAGCCGTATTTGCTCTTGAAAATGAGTCCGAGTTCTTTTATTTTGGGCTTTCACAGGGCCTGATTAACATCTAAGCCCAACAAGAAGATTTATCATATTGGAGTTACTTCGGCATATGTATTCTTGTGCTCTAGTTTGAGCTATTTACAAATTACAAGATTTTAATAGATAGGATATTACACTTGTGAATTTCTATATTTTTTTTTATATGCCGACGAAATAAATTTTCCAGAGGCATGGACGAAATTAAAATAAACTTCGGTATTTAACTTTTAACAAATATTTTGAATAAAAGGAATCAATTTTTAATTATTAACAGAAATATATGTGATTCTCGATGTTTGGCCTAATATGTAATACGTGCCATGATATTAACAATTTTATTGATAGAATGAGGTAGGGTAGTCTACTATAATCTAAAATGCTGTAGAGAAGTTTGGAATGTGGGCTTTTGAAGATTATAGATGGTGTAGGATCATGATGGAGAATTCTGGAAAATCTCTTGTAATTATCGGATTTAATCGATTTCCACCGTCCATTGAAAGTTTTGGAAAACCTTTTGTAGTCATCATATCAAATCGATCTTCACCATTCATTGAGGAGATGGAAACCTATAAATATAATAATCAAGTCTGGCGACAATTTGAAAAATGAATGCAGAATGTAACTTTTTTTTATTTATCAATATTAGGACAATTTTGTGGAAATAACTATTGGTAAATATTATATTGCCATTTCTTAAGGTTTTTAACAGAAGTAAATTATGAGCAGAAGAGTTTCCCTATCATTTCTCTATAGCTATTCCGCTCTACTCCAAGATTTCAATATCATCGCCTTGAGAACGTTGATTTAAGATGATTCTAGGGTGGGTTTATGTGTTTATTTCAAATGCGGTGGAGGAAGAACAGAGAGAGTGTGGGGGAGGAGGGAGAGAGAGGGTAGAGATGATTTTAGGGTGGGTTAATGTATTTATTTCAAATGGCGAGGTGAGGGAGAGAGGGTATGTGGATCGGTTATGGCACATGGGACAGGGTGGGGAAATTTGAGTATTATCTACACATTTATCATAGGATTTGAATGTAGAATTTTATTAAGGTAAATTACGTTCTTGCCTTTTTTTTCTTGCCTACAAAACGGGCTCCACAGCTTCAAACAAGATAATCCTTCCCTCTTTTTAGTCCCTTAAAGAGACGATAGTGAACTGTGTCGTAGTGTTGATCTAATGTTGTCGCACTTCCAGTTCCAAACAAGCATAATCTGCACTTGTAGTCCTTTGCCACAGTCTTATCATTAATGGATTTGCTAAAGCATGCCTTGTGGGCTATGGCATACGGCTTGGTTGTGAAGAACCGCAAGATTTAACAGATTTATATGCATTAGTAATGTTATCTATACATTTTTATAGTTAACTATATAACATTTATATAGTTATCTTGCAGATAGAATTTGTTTATAAATACAAGTCTCACAGCCAAGGCAACTTAATCTTGACAAATTCTATCTTCATTGTTCCAACTCATTTCAATCCCAACATACGAATCTTCGCTCTTTTCAATCAACAAGAATGATATCACTCAACTGCACTCATTTCAATCAACAAGAATGATAACACTGCTTTATGTCAATATTGGCTTGCAGATTTCCCCATGTTTCTTGGTGTGAAGTTTTACCAACAAACCTTCTGCTTTCTTCATCCTGACTCTTAGAATCCATTTCCCTACTCATCAAATGCAATAGATGAAACATTACAAGAAACAGTTAAAAACCTACGGAAAACCTATGTAACAAATCCCTTACAAATACCAACGAAAATCCTACGGACATTGGTAACATGAAATTCTATTGGTAATCCGTAGGAAAATTTGCCATGAAAATGGAGGGAGAAATAGCGCCATTTTTACCTATGAATTACCGAGGGATTTTTCCCTCGTTAACTTTTTAATAATATTAGTGAGGGAAAACCGAGAAAATATTTTCTTGGTAATCTCGTTCAAAATTCACCAAGGGATTACCAAGGGATTTTGCCCTTGATAATATTTTTTAACAATTTTAGTGAGGGAAAATCGAGGAAATATTCCCTTGATAAGCTGTACAAAGATTTCCAAGGGATTACCGATGGATTTTTACCTTGGTAATCTTTCTTAACAATGTTAGTGAGGGAAAATCGAGGGAATATTTCCTCGGTAAGGTGGTACAAACATTTTCAAGAGATTACCGATGGATTTTTCTCTAATTAATCTTTCTTAACAATTTTAGTGAGGGAAAATCGAGGGAATATTTCCTCGGTAAGGTGGTACAAATATTTCCAAGGGATTATCGAGGGATTTTTCCCTTGGTAATCTTTTTCAACAATTTTTTTTTATGATCTTGTAATGATGAAAATGTATTTTTTTATTTTTACTCTCTTTACTCTCTCTCTCTCTCTCTCTCTCTCTCTCTTAAATAATGAACATGTATTTTGTATTTACTCATAATATTTCTTTTTGAACACTTTGTAGGATTTAATTATATGAATCTATTGCTAAATATTATTCTAGCCAAATATGTTGTAAAAGTTTTGAATTGATGTATGATCCAAATTGATGTGGCTGGAAAATGGTTATCCCACATCGGGTGCAGAAGAGGCGTTTGAATGCCTTAAAGGTGCCAGACGTACTCTCATAGCATGGACGCGTTTTGTAAAAACCCCCCGTGGACGCACCCCTGGTGCATAAGACCACGCAGGCGGGACAGTATCTGTGTTATGGCCCTGGGTGGAAGTGTCGCAGGACCATCATCATATGGCACCCACCGTGGGGCCCGAAGGGTCTCAAGCCCCTCTTCTGGGGGGGCTTATGATGTGGCTGGAAAATGGTTATCCCACATCGGGTGCAGAAGAGGCGCTTGAGTGCCTTAAAGGTGCCAGGCGTACTCTCATAGCATGGACGCGTTTTGTAAAAACCCCCCGTGGACGCACCCCTGGTGCATAAGACCACGCAGGCGGGACAGTATCTGTGCTATGGCCCCGGGTGGAGGTGTCGCAGGACCATCATCACAAATATAATTTTTATTTTTTTAAAATTCTTTTATTGCAAAATTCTATATGTAAATTAATAAGTATCCTTATTAATATTATAATTTATACTATCTTTATAATTATATTTATTAATATTATAATTTATACATATCTTTATTATAATTAATTTCTCTCTCCTCTCATTATTCAGATTTAATCTGCCTCTTCTCAATTGAATTAAGAGAATATTTTCAGCAATTCAAAAAATAATATTAAATAAATTGAATTTAATAGAAATTAAAATGTTTGAATAGTATTTGTAATTACTAAAAAAAATAGGTTAATGAGTTGGTTTTTAACTTAGTAAAATTTTGAAAAATCCCAAACTTGAAACTAGTTTAGTGGCAAAGCATTATATTTCCATCCAATAGGTCATATGTTCAATTTATCATCAAAATAAATGGCAATGTATGTCGTTGTTATAACAAATTTGTCCTGAAAAAATTCATGTATCATCAAAATAAATCTAAAAATACAAACAAATTCAACTTTTAAAAGATGTATGAACAATTACTTTTTTAAATTTTTTTGGGCTAAATTCCATATATAAATACAGATGTAGATGGTACATTTATTATTTAAAACAATATAAATAGCATTTACAAATATAGATGGTATGTTTGATATTTAAAACAACATAAATAATATTTTACAAATAATATATTAAAAAATTAAAATAAGTTAACAAAATAAGAATATGTAATAATTACAAAACAAAATAATATATTAATAAAATAAAATAAGAATAATCAAACAAATGTGTAATAAGTATAAAACAAAACAAAATATGCAACAACTTCTTGCAATAGTTTGATCGTTGAGGGCTTGACAAACAAGTTTGAGATCATGGTGGTGATGGCGGCTGTGGGGGCCCGGCAGTGACAGCGGTGGAGGCAGCCCTACCGGCGGTTGTGCTTCGGTGGTCCGGTAGGAATCTGACGGAAATCCAACGAAAAATTCCGTTGGTTTTCGTTGGTACTTTATTCATTGATGATCCGTTTCTAATCCATAGGAAACTATCTAGCAAAATTCCGTTGGTACATTATCCATTGGCGATCCGTTGGTAATCCGTAGGAAACTATCTAGCAAAATTTCGTTAGTTTTCCATAGGTGATCGGTTAGTAAAAAGCATCCAATAGGAATATTTCGTTGAGTTTTCCGTAGGTGATCGGTTGGTAAAAAGCATTCCATAGGAATATATTATTGAGTATATCTCTCGATTTTCCGTAGGTAAGCCGTAGGTGCTTTTTTCGTTGGTTTTCCGTAGGTAATCCGTTGGTGAATCAGGGTTGAAGTTTCCGTGGGTTTTTCGTTGGTAATTCCCTAGCAAAAGCTTATCGGCAACACTTTTTCTAATAGAATCCGTTCCGTAGGTTTTCCATTGGAAAATGTAAATAACCAATGAATTTTGTAGGTTTTCCGTAGGAAAATTCCGTAGGTTTTCGACTTTTTTTTCTTGTAGTGAAAATTAATAAATCTTAACATCCATTTCCCTACTCATCAAATGCAATAGATGACAGCAATCATTTCCCTACTTGTCAAATGCAATAGATGAAAATCAATAAATCTTAGCATCCATTTCCCTACTCATCAAATGCAATAGATGCAAATCAATAAATCCAAGTGTAAGCTACAGATAATACCCAGATAGTCTATATATAAGCATAAAAAACTCCAAACCTTCTTGAAATCGCGAGTGAACTCGCCATGAAAATGCGGATACGAGATGATTTCACTCTCATCGCCATCGATATCGCTAACGTCACCATCGCCATAAATGCTGATTCGAGATGAAACGCTGATGTATATTATTTTAGGGTGGGTTTATGTTTAAAAGTTAGTGTTTGGTTTGTACTACCCCGCATGAGGACGGGGATAAATTTGAATTACGAGCTTTAACCCCATAATTTATGATATTACAAATCAACCCCTTTTTGTGTTTCTTTTTCTTTTTTTTTTTCTGGGTTTGAGGAGTGGAGACAAAATTTGATTTACAAGCTTCAAATATGGAACAATTGTGCATTACGAAGTGCTCTTTTTTTAATTATTATTATTTTTAAAAAATTCTAATATAGTAAAAGAAATATTAAAAAAATTTCTTTTTGATACTTATAAAAATCTTATTTCCAACATATATAAATTTAGACACTATCAACATATGGTATTTCACTTAGAGAGTTTATATATTAATTATTCAAATTATTTTGTTATATTGACAAACTTTATTCTTTTATTATAGTACAAATTACGTTTATATCCCTTAAGTTATAATATGGTTATAAATTAGTTTATCTTATTTTAAAAAAAATACAAATACCTTATAAATGATTATGCATTTAACAAAAATTATCATTCATTGAGGCGGGACTTAATTGTGATAGTATTTTTAGTGTTTGCTACGGAGTTTTGAGATAGAACTCTCGTTATCTTATCAAATTCAAGATGTAGAAATTACATATAAAGTCAATGTTTTTTAAAAAATAATTGTGTTGGACTATAGATGACAATGTTTGACGGTGGTAGAAAGTGAAATTACTTTGCGAATGTCGATGGAATCATAAAATTGATTGAATGATTTTTTCAAACTCGGCGAATTATATTTTTTGGGCGATCAAAATGACTAATATGATGCGGAAAAATTATTGGTAATTTAAAAATTTTGTCCAAATTGAGAGCTTTGGTTAAATAACAACAAATAGCATGGTATGTTGATAATTTTTGAAATAAAAGGTGAATTATGTTCTCTTGTTTTTCTATTAGTTGTTTGTCGTGGGACATGGGTTCGGGCGAAGAAGTTCGAGTGGGGGCAGGACTTGTTGAGCCGTATCCGATCCTGTGGTATGCTGTGGGGTACTTTGAAGCCATTGGTTCTATTCTACAGATGCTTTAGAAAAGGAAAACCGTGTAGCAGGTGGATTTTATGTTTTGCATTGCGCTACACGTAATGGCAAAGTGGGTGCGGTCAAGTTGGGGTGTCGGAATATGAAAGGAGATATTTATCCAGATATATATATATATATATATATATAAAGAGAGAGAGAGAGAGAGAGAGAGAGAGAGAGAGATGGAAGGAGATTCAAAATATTCACAATATCTAAGATTCATTTATGCAAGTTTAAGATGAAAGATTTATTTATAGATGTAAAAAAAAATTCACAACATTCAAGATACATCAAAGTACTTAGTGTTTATATTTTAATTATTATTTTATTTATATTTATATGTTTATAATTATTCTTTTTTTATAAACTAAATTTTAATTTTAATTTATTTTATGATGATTCATATCCATATATATTTGGTGAGTAACAAAACAAATCAAAGTGTCACATCTTTCAATGTGGATAATAATCCACTATTTTATGATTTATTAACTTCGAGTAGCACATAGTTTAACATTCATAACTTTAATATATCTAAAAAGTTTATTTATAACTTTAGTTTGGATTATATATTTAACTTTTAATTTTTTTATATGATTTTTTAACATGACAATAATTTTCTTTTTCCTTTTTAAATTTAAAAGCTTTAAATATGAGTAAATATTATTATTTATTTAGTTATTGAACTGCATTGAAAATTATTTAGAATAAACGTTATTTTATACGAATATTATATTATATTTTTATCTTTTTATGCAATACAATAAATTATGATATCCGTGCATAGCATGTGGTACATGCTAGTTCCTTCAAAAGTGAAGTGAAACGTCTACATCAAATAACAAAGCCTACATTACATTGTAAAGAAAAAATAGGAAAACTTTTCTATAGATCGGATATATGCGCCCTGTGGTCCAGATATAATCACATGGTATGTATTAATTTTTTTATAAAATATATATAATACGTGACTAAATTTAAACCTCAATATGTATGGATGAGGCCAATACACTTGATCCATATAAAAAAAATATGGTAAAAAGATGATCTCAAATGATTATTCGCATTAATGACAGGATTTGAGTGTAAATTTTTATTAAGGCAAATGTGAGTAAAATTTTTTATTAAGTCAAATGTGAGTAGAACTAGAAGTGTACATCAATTTAAACAGGTCACCTACTATAAGTCTCTGTTCCAATTGACATTTTTTTTTTGTAATAATCAAGAACCATAATAGCAAATTGCTTATATCGTGAGTGGTTCATAATTCCTGTAATTTTTTAAGAAGTGTGATATCACAATAATTTTATATTTCTGGTTGTCATATGGATTAAATTAATAAACTTAATTTTCAATATTTGTAATCTAATACTCCTTGTAATTATGCCACAGAGGGCCACTATTGTAGTAAGTGTGATTATATAATTCAAAAATAATGGAAAACTATAAATATATTTGAAAAATAAGAAAAATAATGAAGGGGAATTTATTTTTGTTTTTGTAAAAAAAAAAAAGGGGATATTTAAGGAGTTTAGAATTGGTCTTCTGTACACGTCAGCATTGTAAAAGTTGCCGTTTGGATTGTACCACCGGAGGACGGGGATAAGTTTCAACCGGCATGGCTCTAATGCTGGTAAAACCCGCTGGTGAAACATTTTGGTGGACACTTTTGCCCCTAGATCAAATTTATTTATTACGCATTTTGACCCGTATAATTCCCGATGTTACAAATCAACCCCTCCTTTTATTGGTTCCGGGAGTGGGGGCAAAAGCTGATTTCCAAGCTTCAAGCTTTCAAATATGGAATAATTGTGCATTCTAGAGTAATTAATTTTTTACAAAATTGTAACATAGTAAAAAGAAATATTAAATTTTTTCTTTACGATGTCAACATACATAAACTTAGACACTATCATCGACTGATATTTCAATCACGTGTTATTGTTGACACAATAATTGACATAAAATGACATTTTTGTCATTAAAGAATAAAAAAAAATTGATCAAAATGTATTTTTAACAAATTACAAAAACATTTAACAAAAAATATTTAAAAGTTTACATCTTCTAATGATATGGTATTTTTGAATAATTGTATAAAAATATATGGAGTTTTGATAATTATAAACATTATAGATATTTTTTTCGTAATTCGACATAAACTCAGAACTTCATTCTTTTATTAGAAAACTTTATGTAAAAATTAATCATTGAGGGTTATTAAAAAATGAGATGAAGAAAAGGAAACTGAGTGAAGTTAAAAAACGATGGCCATAATTGTCAATAGCAATAAGACCATCGTCAATAGAAATGTTAATTCCGATACTCAGGCGGTGAAAACCTCTGTCAACACACACACACACACACAAATTGTTTCTAAAAATATATACGTATTAATTCACTAAAAAAGAGATTCTTCCAGTGCACACTTCTTCTGGGTCGACCGTTTTTCTTCTCTCTCTCTCTCACACGCACACACGCTCACACACTCTATTTCCCCTCCGTTTCTCTCAGTAGCCGTGGCACCCCATTTTGTGAATTTCACAGTCAAGACATTTATGCACAGCAAAAGCTTGAGTTTGTTTTTGACAAGAAGCAAGAATAGAGAAACACGAAAATAGCATGTTTTACTCACAATTACTGCTGTCGAAGAAGGGGGCCTTGGGCGTCGTTTGGATGGCCGCTCATTGCCACAAAAGGATAAAAAGAGACCAAGTCCAGCAGACTAACATTACTTCTTCTGTGGGTCCGTTTCTCAACGATTGTCTCTTGGTTCATCTTTCGTTTTCCGCTTTAAATTTTGTTCCTTTGTCTTTCTCTGGAAAGTTGATGAGTTAGAGATTTTTTTCTTTTTTTTGGGGGGTTCTTATGTGTTGAAAATGTGATGTATCGTTGCCCTTTTGTTCTGATTGATCGTTTTCCATTTCTTTTACATTATTTCCCCCACACGGATTGGGTGATGGGTTTTTGTTAATGCTGTAGTTAAGTGCATGTTTTTGTTGAAAAATTTTAGCGTTTTATTGTTTTCGAAGTTGTGCTTTGCTTGCCCTTTTGTGACTGCTTTGGGTGTTTTTTCGGGGTTCTCCTGTAGAATTTATTTGGGGATTTAGCGGGCCATGTCGTGGTGTTTTATGCTTTTGCATGACTTTGGGAAGTTTACTTTTCAGATTGTTGTATATTATGATGTATGGAGGTGATGCGGAAGAGGGTTACAACAACAGTATATAGTTGTTAGAACAAGTGATGATTTTACATACACAAAACAGACAACTTACAAATGCATAGTTACACACACAAACATATATGTAGAAACGCGCGCGTGTGTGTGCCAAACGCTTGGGGGCAGACCCTTCCCAGCCTTCCATCCATCTGTCCCTTATTTATCTGTGTGTGTGTTTGTGTCTGTGTCCATGTGAATGTGTGTTTCTTTCATTGATCTGATTGCTACGAATGTTCTACATATTTTTCCAACATTTCATATGCATCACACAAACCCACACATATTTGGTGTGCCTTTTCTAGCCAAAGCGTTTGACAATCAACTGGATGCAACCTTGTGCCTATAGTATGAAATATGCTGGTGACAAACTGTGTGTAGTATTGATAAAAAAACGAAACTACACGTGTCACTTTCGTGTTTTTTCAATCTTCCTTTCTTGTTTTGCATTGAAGCCAATAAACTCTATTTTGCAATAGTAACCTTTTGATATCTATATAAATGCCAAAACCAAAGTCTTTTTAATTCCATTTGCTTTGTGTTTTCAATTTGAGGCATCTTATAATTGCTCCTTGTCAGATAAGATTCTTGCTGATGAAGTTCACGTGGTAACGCATAGAATCCTAGCCTTCCTTCTTTTGGGCATCGTGCGGATTTACTCAAAGAAAGTTGAGTATCTATTTCATGATTGTCATGAAATACTGAACAAACTATGCAACATTACAACAGGAAAACAGAAAAGCAAACATGCACCCAGTGGAGTATCGCTTACTCATTATTACTCTATCAGTTTGCCCAAGAGATTTGAACTTGATGAGTTTGATCTGGACCTATTGGAAGATGAAGATTTGGTGTGGTGAGCTTGATATATTCTATCAATTCTTCCGTTCTATGGGCGTATTTACGTTGTTCTCTTGTTTTTCTGTAAGTTGTTCGTTTATGCGGGAATTTTGCAAGGGTATATTTTTCACTGTTTTTTTTTCGGAACTTTGCACATGCAGCAAAAATGTTGGGTCGCATGAAGAAATCATGCTTGCAGGTATTATTTTTTCCCTATTGCAGCCATTATTTTAAAAAGTTCAGTTTGGCATAATTTGGGTCGTATATTATTTGTCAGATGATTGCCAAAAAGATGGTGCTACACGTGGCTCACTCTACAAGGTACACATGTAAAATTTGGTCCTTTTTTTTTTCCTACTCCTTTTGTTTTAGCTTAGATAGATCAAAAAAGGAATAACAGTATAAAAGATTTGGCTTTCCTTAACTAATATGCACAGGAATTGGTGGCTACAAAACGTAGAGCAATGGTAGAGACTTGCTACTTAGTGTAGACATCCATTATTGCTCTTTGTCGTTGTTGTTAGTCTTGAAAAAATCTAAGGTTTTATGACGAATTACCACCTAAGCTATAGTTGGGAGTTTCGTGTCAACTATTGAGTGGTACCTGATATGAAGTTTATTTCCTGCCAAGTCCAGTTTTGGAATCTGTATATCCCTTGAGGCCAAGAATGCATAGTTTTCCAGAATTTAATTCCAGGCCTTCTTCAGGTTAATTATATTGCTAAACCATTTTTCTTGTTATTTGGAGCCCCTCACTGTATTTTAAAATTAAATTAGAGGCTCGATATGATTTGAATATTCCTTAATCAGGAATAAACAATAGAAGCTTGGGGAAGTTCTTTAATTCTCTGAAGTAATGAAATAACACTAAATTGTTTGGCTGAAAATGTGCTAAAAAAATGATATTTTGGGTTCTCTGTGACACCTGCAGGAGAATTTACCCGTCTCTGAAGCGTGCTCAACAGCTCACACACCACTCAAAGAGTATGTATGCAAGCTCTCTCTCTCTCTCTCCCCAAAAATGCCCCCTAATATCTAATTTTAAACCTTGTCATGTCTGACCATTGAATTGTCATGTTCCAGCGTGTTCTCACCCCACCGTATGGGCCAATACTTGTTTGCAAGAACCAGTTTTTCTTTAGAAGATCGTCTTGATCCCATGGTGCTGGATGAAGCTGAAGAAGAACAAATGCATCATAGGCCTTCCAATGAGGATCCTGGGACCAATTTTCAAGAGCCGGCTAATGATATTGCGCCTGATTCTGTTGTGAGTCCATCCAATAACAGAACTCATTCATTACCAAGTTTGGAGATAATTCGTGAAGAAACACGGTTTTCTTCAGAAGCCCATTTGGATCCCTTGGTAGTGGGTGAAGCTGCAAAAGAACAAGTGAAGGATAGGCCATCTAATGACAATAGAAGGACTGATTCTACAATTCAAGAAATGGAGTTGGATTGTGTTACCAATACTATTCCATCCCTTCAAGGGAGTGATTTGGGGACAATTCACAGAAGTGATCTTATCTTTGAACATTCCCATTCCTGCGATTTCAAGATGTTGAAAGAGTCTGAAAAGAGAAAAGGCCACGATGAGGTGCATGACAAAAAGCATGGAGTTGAGGAAGAGCATGTGGAACGCCTGGGGTCTCAGAGGAGTGATCACGAGGATGAGCCGTGTGAGTTAACAAGATCAGTTGATAAAGAGCAGCATGTGGGCCCAAAGAAGATAAAATCTTTGGAGGTGTTTACCCCAGAAAGCATGAAATCCGGAGTATTTGCTGCCTCCACTCCAGAAGTAAAGCTTCCAGGTGATTCTATCACATTTCAGGCAGATATATGATTTTCCTCGAAACATTGTATTTTTCTCTAACTTGGTCTGCCCCAAGTGTGTGTATGATTGATGGGCTGGTGAACATGATTTGGCAAGAGACCAATATCTTGCGTTGCTATATCAGCATGCCTAGCCTGCTTCTCTGATTCTTAGAAGGCGCAAATTGCAATTTCATTTGTAGACTTATGACAGAAATTTGCTTGTCGTTATCAAAGTTTAACTTTTCGTTGCCATAATTACGCCTCATCTGTGACATAGTATTTCATGGCTTTTTGAAGTATTTTGTTGCATGCATGCTTTTGTTCATGACTTTTTTGTTTTTGTAGCAGCAGGTGTTGGTGGTACCCCGGAGGTCACGAATGTTCAGACCCCTGCCCCGAGAGAGCGTGCAAGGATTCAGAAGAAGAGACCTTTGTTTGATGTGATCACTGTGTTGCCTAATAAGTATGTAATCAGAACTTTTCTTTCGATGGTACTTTTGATGTTTTCAGTACTATTCCCGTATTACATGCATCATAAGAAATCTCTGGGGTGTGGGGTGGAGAGTGTGATTGCCCCCATCCCATCCCCTATCTGCTTTGTCTCTGCTCATAATTCCGAGCCTCGGAAAGTTGACCAGTAAATTATCTTTTGATTTTTAGGGTACTTAAACACTGGATAGAAGAAACTCCAAGTGATTTAAAGCGCAATAGGAGGTCACCTCCTTGTACACTTTTACAAGCATGGAGGTCTCGTAAATTTGCCTATTTACCCCAGAGTATCCTTGAGCCGTTGGTTCCTGGTGAGTATACACTGTCATTTGAGTTATGTTAAGATTTGCCACCTTCTTAAATACTCTGGCGTAAACAGGTATCTCAGTGTTTCTTGATTCTCTTCAACATAATACGAGTCGTGCACCATCAGTTGAAAAATCTGTGGAAACATCTGCCTGTCAAGAAGGGGTGAGATCTCCTGATCGGGTTAATGAAAAAGTTCCAGCCGCTGGGTCTCCTGATCGAGTTCATGAGCAAATTCCAGCTGTCGAAATTCCTGATGGGGTTCATGAGCAAATTCCAGCTGTCGGATCGCCTGATCAGGTTCATGAACAAATTCCAGCCGTTGGATCTCCCCATGAACAAACTCCAATTGCTCCAGCAACACCTGTTACTGGTTTGAGCTCATTGAGACCACACGATGCTGGAGCTGTTGCTGACTCAGATATATTGGAATCTAGCTCCTCGAGCGAAGGACTGGGTTTGGAAACCATGTTTGGAGAGGTATTAGATTTTCTCTCTCTCAAGGTCTACTTGGTGTGGTCCCCACCCATTTCGCTACAACGGGGATTCATCCATCCTATATGTTTGTTAGTATGTTGTCTGTTAAGAAAGTGAAAAACGTATGTATTTGAATTTGAACTATTGGAAGTTTATTTTATAAAATATCTGTTTGGTTTAGTGCCAAAAGAAGATAGCTGCTTTTACCTAAAAAAAAAAAATAGAAGATAGATGCAGCTAACATGCTTTCTTATCAGGAAACAAATTCATTTGATGGAGATAGCAAGGAAAAAGGTAAGTAGACACTTAATGTTTGTTTACTTCTTTGGAAAAGGAGAGCTTATTCACTGTCATTATTGACTTCTTTTACTACTTTCTCTGATAAACACTCAATTTCCAGAGTTAGAGGGATATTCAACAAGAACAAGGTATATAGCAAAACTCCTCTCTCATGGCTGATATTGTGAATTATATTGAGGACAATTTTGATATCTCTTCCCCTCCCCCCCCCCCCCCCCCTGCCTGAACAGAGCTATGGCGAGCTATCTCAGGAGGAAGTTCCTGGCTAAAAAGAGGCGGAATGAGGAACAAGTGTTGAACTTGTCAGCGTTATTGACTAGAAAAACCAAGAAAGAAAGTGCAAGGCTATTCTATGAAATACTGGTATTAGACTCTTCAGTTTTTTCCAACCCAATCATTTTGTTTTTGAGAAAATTTATGTTTAGTGGATTTAAGTACTAAATCGAACCGAAAAGATAATGGCGGTTCAATTTGCATCAGAGCGTGTTCATATTAACATGATAACATTTACCTGCAATGCTGCAATTGATTTTACAGATTCTGAAAACACGAGACTGCATATGTGCGCAGCAGGACAGTGCCTACAGCGATATCCTTCTCCGAGGGACTTTGAAATTGCAGCAGGCCTTGTAGCCGTACAAGGCTAAATTTTCACTTAGGGATATAGAGATGGTACAGTTGCAGCTTTAGGACCAGAAACTTAGAATTTAGTACTTATTGGAAAGCTTTTGAATGTAATTATTATGTAGCCTTACGAGGGGAAACTTAGAACAGTGCTAAGTTTATATTGTTGTGCTAAATGTAAAGCGTTTTAGCCAGCTTTTGTGGAAAAATGGATTTTATGTATTCTTACTTGGACCGACTCCATTGCAAGAAAACTGAACACAACTTGCAAAACTCGAATGAAGTGAAATAGAAGAGATTTAAAAGTTCAGCAAATTTCTGGACCGCAAGTTTACCGAAGAACATATTTCAAGGTAGTGAAAACAAACGGCCCAGCTTAATAGTTTCACAATAAAGCCGGGGGGTGGGGGTCTGTGGGGAGAGAGGGAGAGAGAGAGAGAGAGAGAAACGAAATACATGAAGTTCTTACAAAAGACTAAAAAGATGTGCTGCTGATGCCTAACATGCCATAAACCTACATTTCTAGGTGAAACACACTTGAGAGTCCAATAGCTCCCTCAAAGGCAAAGATCACATTGCTAGCAAATATAACAAGGAAATCAATCGCTCAAAGATCCATCATCATCATCTTCGTGATCTCGTACAACCCTCTCCACAAATTTCTTCCTCACTCCCTCGAGAACAGCTTCTCGGGACTGCTCTCCATGGCCATCCTTGAGCACGGGATCTGACTGACATATAACTAAGGCGACACCTAACAATACAAACATGAAATTCGATTCACATCTCCTTGTCAGTATAGAGACCGGAGAAAGGTAAAACAAAAGTGAGAACATTGTATTAATATGGACTAAGGTACATATTGAATCTTAAGAGGCGCAAACTAACACCCAGTATCCAAAATTAAAAATATCAACAAACGGAAGAAGGATTATGAGCTACTAATAAGATCGACTATTAACTGAAGATGTGTTAGTATGATCACTCATCTAGAACACATAATACAAGTGAAAGTCCATATGCACAGAAGGATGTGAAACACGAAAGAAAAGATTTGGCAAGTGATTGCCTCTATAAGGACCACATTATGTAAAGTGCACAATGGAAACTCATAGTTCTCGGGAACCATTGTTTGTTTATTTTCAAAATGAGACACTTGTTACTCTCGCGATCCATTTGTTTCGATATCACTCCATTTTAACTGCCCATCTTTCTTCCCTTGTTATTTAGGTAAGTAGAATTTTAACTATTAACTGGAAGAAACAAAGGAAAGCTCAGGATCTTAAAAGCACAGAGATAGATGACATACTTTCAGGAGTGCATCTTCGACCAAAACTATATAGGCCTACGTAATTAGCCTTAACAGCACTATTATTGTACACCAGAATAGTAGGAAGATTATGATCAGGGTAGTTGGGAATGCATTCGGTTGATATAATCTTGACAAACTTTGTTGCAGGGTATCTTTTTGCCAAATCTTCTAAACATTCTAAAAGCAGCCTGCACTCCGGATATCTGTCAAAATGCAGCACTGATATTATTTACTGAAAAAAAAGAAAAAGAAAAAGAAAAAGAAAAAGAAAAAAGCTAATAGAGATGAAACTGATATCATACTCTTATAACTCAAAGAAGGACCAATCAGTGATTGTTTTGATCTATAACTTGTAATGTTTACCCGTCTTTAAATATTAGCACGACAACCCAAACGTCTTGAGGAGCTTGTGAGACTTCACGAACAAAATCGGATCCCGAAATTGGAATGAGTGAGCCAAACTTTGCAATCTTGGCTGCTTCTTTCATCTCAGCCAATCTATTCTTCCTATCACAATCAAAATGGAAGAGCATTCATCACTATTAATTGTCTCATTTAAAAAGATAACAGCACCAATTTATATCCTTTTATCTTCAAGAAAACTGAATAAAGTTGGCATGAAGGAGATCAATCCCTTCTCATCAAAGATTAAGCTTTGCTAAAAAAGTCCCTATTTCCTTTTCGATTAGAATACAAATTCCACCTTTACTCCTGCAGGCAACTTAAATCCAATCGAATCAAATAAATTAGCTGCAACTAAACCAATTCTAGGACCACCAAAGTGCAAAAATCAGTGCTCGAAATTGCAACCCTGTGATTTTAAGAACTAATTTCTGGAAATATATTCATCTTCTAGACTACAAATTCTCGGAACTCATTTAGATTTACTCCAGCCAATAGATTGCTAAACTATATACAGAAATCGGAAACAAAAATCTCAAATTAACGAATCGAAGTGAAAGGGGAATCGACCAAAACCTGTATTCTTCGAGGAACCGATCGTCGTCGAGATCATCTTCGAGATCTTCGAGCTCTTCCTCGGTTTTCTTGTCGATCCAAGCCTTGTCTTTCGGCTTAGAATCCTCGCCCTCCGCCGGCGCAAATGGTGGCGGCTTGAACGGCGGTGGCTTCTCGGGGAGGTTCCCTAGTTTCCTCTGAATATCGTCCCACTGCGTCGAGGCTCCTTCGAGATCCTTGTATACAAAATGATAATCCGCCATTGCTGTGGATTTTCGAAGCTCTTCGAGGCCTTTTTCGTTTCAGAGAGCGCTCTGGTATTTTAAATGGCCCAATTAATTTAAAAAAAAGTTCTTTATCTGAATTCTGAAAAATACCAACATTTTAAAAGTAAGTTAAAAATTAATTTACTTAAAAATTTATCTAGAGTAACTTATGAAGATTTTAAAAGTAAGTAGGCCCAATATTACATATATGAAATAAGACATGGCCCAATTTTAACTACCCTGTTTTTTCGCGCGCGCTAACTGATCATTTCTCTCTCTCTCTCTCTCTGCAATTTTCGCATTCAATCGGCTTGGCAAAATCCTGCGAAGAAAGACAGACCGAAAAGGTTGAAGCGATGAATCTGAATGCGGAATCACTGGTGGCTCAAATCCAAGGATTTTCAGGGGACATCTCCGAGTTGACTCAGCTCCGCAGCTTCTTGAAACAGTCCGACGATTGGCTCCACGCCGAGTCGTCTCGGCTCGTTCCTCTACTGAGCGAACTCGATCCGTCGACACATTCTCTTGGCTACCTCTACATTTTGTGAGTATTCTTCTTGTTTATTAAGATAATACTTGTGTATTTTGGATTTTGTTTCAGTGCTGCAGCTGAATTTTTGATGATATGATAGTATGAATATTGTTTCAAAACGTTTCGATGTTTTATTTTCTGTTGTTAGGAAAGGGGTTAAGATTGATCCAGAGTGTGCGATCCATTTTGGCGCAGTTTGAGGCGTTTGATTTTGACACAAATGATCTGTATTGGAGGAACATCTTAGGAGGTCTTGTAGTACGT
Source organism: Petrea volubilis (assembly GCA_026212405.1). Lineage (NCBI taxonomy): Eukaryota > Viridiplantae > Streptophyta > Magnoliopsida > Lamiales > Verbenaceae > Petrea > Petrea volubilis. The sequence continues at coordinate 910,491 of CM047872.1, forward strand.
TGTTTGTTATCACTATCAATTTGATCATTAAGTCATTGACCTCTATTGAAATCAGTTCGAGTCACTGGGCACAGTTTTTTCAGGAAGATTAGATGATTTGAATGTTTATTGATCTGTCCTTTCTCGCTCTATTGAGCTCAGTGAAAAGTTGGTACGCCACAAGCTTGAATTCTTTAGTTTATGAGATTTGAGCTGATGGCTATGGAAATTGGTAATGTACTGTAGCTTTCAAAAGTGGAATTCATTTTGGGCTATCACGTCAGCAATAATGGTCGTTTCAACTTGGACCAAGAGAACATGATATGGTTCAGGTCATATTAGCGGGCAACATTTTTAATTTTATATTGGTTAGTTTAGTGATGTAGTAAGATTATTCTTACCTGGAATTGCTTTTTTTTTTTATGAGTATTTACCTAGAATTGCTTGTTTGTCAATCAAACAAGGATTTCATCTTGAATTAAAGGTGTTTTCTGGCTGCCTTAAACTCATGCCATGAGTTTCTTTAATGTTTCATCTTCTAATTATTGATATTGATTGAAATGTTAGAAATGTCACTGAGTACATTTTATGCAATGTCATTCAAAATAGCATCTGATAGCATAATAATCTATATGGCAGGTTAGCACCCCTAGAATCTTTGGCCGTCTACTTTGGGCTATTTCGGAGCACATTGATTTGGAGGGATTGGACCCCCTTCTTTCTGACGACCCTGAGGAACCGCTAAATATTATTATATCACATATCCACAAAGTTTTGTTCAACATAGACTCTTCTGCAAGCACAACAAATCGGATTCAAGATGTTCAAGTAGTTCTTCTGTGCGCACAGCGTTTGGGATTACGTAATGCTAGGGGTGGACACTTGCTCACTAAAGAGCTCGAGGAGTTTAGGAGCAATCCTGCCGCTGACTCAGTCAATAAGCACCAATGCCATTTAATACTTCAGAGAATTATATACGTTACTAACCATTCAGATGACAATTAAGCATTTTATCCTATATTTTATGGGTGAAAAATTAGGTAGAATTCGTTGAAAATTTATTAATTGAGTTCTGCTGAGGAAGAATAGATCTGCAAACAATTGTTCTGCTCTTTTATATGTACATTTATGTGTACATATAAAAACACAGCATGTATGTATCATATGTGTCGTTGGGGAGGGTTTGGGGGTAAGCACTTATACACATGCATATGTCAACTACACAAGTCTCTATAAACATACATTGTAATAGACAAGATAATTCTTCATTTCTCGGTTGATCTACAAAAAATCTTATTGGTCTTGCTTATTTATTTTGTGTTCTGCATCCCTTTTAAGTCTTAGAAGCCCTTTGGCACTGCATGATATAAAGATTGCATTGCAATTTACCAACGATAATGTAACTTGGAGCTATTTAGTGCTATTTGGATGGCTAAGCTTGCTCTTGTCTTCATATTGTTGCAACTAGATAAATCACCACCAACTGGTCATTTTTCATTTTCTATAGTCACTGTTGAAACTAAGTTCGAATCTCTGCAAGTTTGACTAGGTTGGTGGAGAACTTTGCGTCTGTAAAGTGAACCGTTCAATCCATTTCCTGCGCTAACTTTGAAACTGCAATTTCGCTATTCATTTCAACTTTTCAGTTAAATTGGTCTTGAAAGATGGGTTTCAAGAATTATGAACTGTAAAGTGAACCGTTCAATCCATTTCCTGCGCTAACTTTGAAACTGCAATTTCGCTATTCATTTCAACTTTTCAGTTAAATTGGTCTTGAAAGATGGGGTTCAAGAATTATGAACTGAGCTGAGACCAGATAGATTGATATAAGCTTTTCAGTGTCGGAGTTAGGAAACTGTTTCTTTGCTGCTAATGCTTGACCAAAGGAATTCTTTTTGACAAATAGATGAAATTGTCAACTGAAGTTCGTAAAGGCAAATCCTTCTTTCTTCTTCCTATTGTTATCGCTTAGACTCACACATCGTTTCAAACCAAACAGCAACACCTCAAAGGTTTTTTCTTTCTTATGTTAAAATGGAAAAACACTGAGAATCAAGCGAAAATTCCACAGACATGGAATAGAGAACTAAGAATTAAAATCGGACAAAAAATTTGCCAAATTCAAAAATATATTTCGCACTCCAAAAAGTGAATAGAGTAACATGGAACAAGAATTAAAAATAAATTTAATTTGAACTCAGAAAAGCAGAGCAAAGTGATGCTACTTAAACCAGAATTACATAAAAATACTTAACCAGAATTACACAAAAATAACTAGTTTTATGAACCAAAACTGAGTAAGATTAAAAATATGCTGGCATGATAGATAACTAAATGAAATTCCTAAACAAGTAAGGGGGGGTTTGGAGTGAACCACATTGGTGCTGGCTCAATCCTCTTTATGCTCTGCACATCACAGGGATAATAGCAGGCCGTGAAAGTCCCGTTTCCGTAATCAAATACGCCAATGTCGTGTCCGCCAAAGAGCCAAGCGCGGTGCGTTGCACCCTTTGGAAGTAAAGGCTGTGCATCTGTGAAATAAATGGAGTTTGGCTTCAACTCAGGGAACTCCGCAGCACGGAGAGCAAACGCATGATTGTAACCAATGAAGAACACAAGACCATCCAATGAACCATCCATATACTTCAATATCTGTTCTTTCGGATCGTATTTATGAACATCGAACCCAATAGTCTTATGTGGAAAACAACTCTCGAAAAGCACATGTTCGCTGAATTTATCCCAGTCCTCAGGGTTTTCGTTGACGCAGGAACCATCGCGGCCCACTCCTTCGAGGACGTGCCGCCTCACGAAAAAGAGTTCGTCGTCATCGGAAAGCACCAAGAATGTAAAGGGCATGCAGAGCTTTTTCATCTCCAGCTCTTCCTTCGATCGGGCGGCCCATGGATAGTTCTCTTCTTCCGCAAAAACCTCCATCGGAATCAATGCCGGCAAGCGAGGGTCACGGAGATCCCAAGCCTCGAACGCAGAGTACATAGTGACGCAGAAGAAGAGTTTCTGCCTGCTGGAATAGACAAACTCGTGGTAACACCTTGCTGCCATGGTGCCGTCGTAGCACTCGAACAATCGATCGCCGATTGCGGTCCACTCGGTGCTCCGGCCGGGCCAACAGAAAGCGAGCCTGCTTTCCGGACCGAAGATCATCATAGCGCGGCACTCTTCTTCGTTGTCTGGGGAGCACGAGATCACCACTTTGGACACGCAGCCGTAGCCGCCGCTCAAGTTGTCTTCGGGGATGGGTAGAGTGTGGATCGGGGGGAGCTTTATGTGGCGGCGGGAGATAGGGTTAGATAGAAACAGATCGCAATTGTCGGGATTAAATAGAACTAGCCAACCGTGTGACGATCCCACGAACTCGCAATCGTCGACCGGCCATTCTCCGCCGTTTCCGGCGGCGGCTCTCTTGCTGAGGCTTAGGACTTTGTTCTGCGCAAGGCTGTAGAACTTGTAAAACATGTCGCGGCCTTCGAAGGCCGGAGGCAGCATCAGCCACGGCGAGGTTCTTGAAGGAGAAGTCGAGTTACATGGGCGAACGATTTGATCGTCTGAGAGGCGCACGGTGCTGATCCGTGCACCACAGCGAATCATTGAATTCCGACTAGGAGCTATGGTGGATGCTCTTTGAGCCACCAGACGGAACAAGGAGGAAGCCATGTCTTCTGTTCGGCGCCGACAGTTGGAGACAACTTTAACTCGCGCTCGATTTGCTTTTGATGTTGACCTTAGGGTTGATTTGAATCTCCTAAATTTATTTTTTCAAAAGTGCCAGATTCTCCTAAAAATTTATTTTTTTTTAAGGAATGCCCAAAATAATTAGATATTTATTCAAAACTTAGGATAAAATATGGTATGTTTCAATTTGGAACTTGATCGAAGATTTAGCGCAATGTTGTGCAGTTTAGATGGTAATGACTTGACAAGCACGAAACAAACCCTTCAATTTCTAGTCTTATCTAATTAGATAAAATTTGTCTAAATTATCTAAATAAATTATGAGTACCCATAAATTTATTTATATTGGGAATATATATGTTTTCATGTGTCAAAACAAGTTTATTAAATTTTAATTGGATTCTAATTTACGTGTCAAAAACAAAGTTACTCAATTAAGATCTAAATTATCTATTTTGGATCCTAATTTAATTGTCAAAACCAAGGTTATTCAATTTGAACTGGATTCAAATTTAGAGCATGCACATTTAATAAGAATAGAATCAATTAAGATCAAAATTGCCTGTCAAGGCCAAGCTTATTCAATTTTAATTGGATTAGGATCCTAATTTAATTGCCAAAACCAAGGTTATTCAATTTGAACTGGATTCAAATTTACAGCACGCATAGTTAATAAGGATAGAAAATCAAGTATCAAGTAATATTTATTGTTAATAAGAAAAGAAAATCAAGAAATATTAAAAATATGGGAAAAGCATTATCAAAACATGTTATACATCCCTTTTTCCAAATCTAATTAATTAATTTATACCAAAAACTAAAATAAAATTTAAAATTCTAATTTTGTAATCAAATTAAAAACTTCTACTTGCCGAGTAATTAGCCACTTCTTTTAAATATAATTAATTAATTTATACCAAAAACAAAAATAAAATTTGAAAAATTTGATTTTGTTCCCAAATTAAATCGTGAGCACTACTTAAGCAGAAGCCCACCGGCTGCAAAGTTCCCAACCCTAAAACATGGCTTCCTCTTTACTGCGTACGGTCACTCGAAGAGCGGCCGCCGGAGCTTCGCTGGTTGGCTGTGGAGCACGGATCAGCGTTTCAGGTGACCCAATCTTTCGTCCCTATTCAACTTCTCCTTCAAGATCCTCGCCGTGGCTAATGCTGCCGCCGGCCTTGGAAGGCAGCGACATGTTCTACAAATTCTACAGCCTCGCAGACAACGAAATAATCACCATCAGCAAGAGATCCGGTGCCAACGGAGAAGAAGAAGAAGAACTGCCGGACGACGACGCTGAGTTCGTGGGATCTTCGCACGGCTGGCTGGCTCTGCATAATCCACGCAACAACAATCTATTTCTGTCGAATCCCCTGTCTCGCCGTCACTTAAAGCTTCCGCCCCTCCACACCTTGAAAAACGGCAACACGGGCGTGTCCAAAGTCATCATCTCAGGATCCCCCGACGAAGAGGACTGCCGCGCGATGATAAGTTACGGAGAGAAGAAAAGACTGGCCTTCTGCTGCCCCGGCAGGAGCACTGCGTGGACCCCCATAGGCGATGAGTACCACGAGTTCACGGACGTGGGTCCGTATGTTTATGAACGATTTGTCTACTCCAACACACAGAAGCTCTTTTTCTGCATCACGATACACTACGATCTCGAGGCTTGGGATCTCCGGGACCCAAAATCACCCCAAATGAATCCGTTAGATTGGGACTGCGATGAAGAAGCCAAGGCTTACCCTTGGGGCTCCTGGTCTAAAGAAGAGACATTAGCGATCAGAGAGTTGTGTACGTGTTCCAAGTTTAAATTCCTTGTCACTGTGGATCATACTAATGACCTCTTTCTCGTCACACGCCATGTTCTCGATGGAGTTCACCTCGACGGTTCCCCCGTGGGACTCGACGACATGTTGAAAGATTGGGATTGGGAGGGTAATAGTGACCCTGTGCTCTTCGAAAATTTTTTTCCCCACAAGACAATCGGTTTTGATGTGCACAAATATGATCCTGATGAACAAACGTTGAAGTATATGGACAGCTCTTTGGGTGGCCTGGCGCTCTTCATTGGTTCTAATCACGGGTTTGCTCTATCTACAACTGAGTTTTCTGAATTGAAACCCAATTCCATTTACTTCACCGATACACAACCAATGATTCAAAGCACTGATCATCCAAGTCGTCGCCTGCACGGTGGACACGATCTTGGCATCTATGATTATGAAAGCAGGACATTCTCGCCTTGTCACTATCCCTTTGATATCCAGAGCATTAAGAGAATTATGCCAGCACCTATGTGGTTCACTCCAAACCAACACTAGCCACCCCCCCACCCCCACCCCCACCTCCTCCTCCTCCTCCTCCTCCTCAGTTTAGGTATTTAGCTTTGTTTTGTTTATCAATAATTTTGCTTCCGAGTATATTATCTTTTGATTTTCTATAGCTCTATCGATCTAAACCAACAGTAGTCTGTAGCTTTTCCTTCTGCTGCCCCCCCCCCCCCCCCCCCCCCCCCCCAATCCCCGATGAACTATATAGTTTTGCTAGTATTACACTTCGATTTTCTCACGCTATAAGGACCATGCCCTTTTTGGTTTGTTTTGCTAGTATTATACTTCGATTTTCTCACGCTATAAGGACCATGTCCTTTTTGGTTTGTGAAAAGCTTATATTAATCAATCTAGCTGGTCTTAGCTCTTCACAATTCTTGAAATCTAATTTGTCTTTCAAGACCAATTGAACTGCAAAGTTGAAAGAGTAGCAAAATTGCATTTTAAAAGTTTAGCACAGGAAATGGATTGAACGGTTGGCTTTACAGACGCAAAGTTCTCCACCAACCAAGTCAGCTTGCAAAAATTTGAACTTAGGTTGACAACGACTGTAGAAAATGAAAAATGTCCAGTTTCTGTTGATTTCTCTAGTAATCTAGTTGTAACAATATGAAGACAAGAGCAAGCTTAGCCATCCAAACAGCACTAAATAGCTTCTAGTTACATGGTACATTGCAATGCAATCTTAATATCATGCAGCGCCAAAGGGCTTCTAAGACTTAAACGAGATGCAGAACACAAAATAAATAAGCAAGAACAATAAGATTTTTTGTAAGTATCTAGCACTTTTTAGTCCTCTTTACCTCTAACGAGCATAAAGCCATCAAGCTGGTTCCTAAAGAACATACATCCTACATCTTCCCTCGTTTCCTAATCGAGTTAAATCCCTTCCTTTCTTGGGCGATATAGATAGAAATACCTTTCTTCGCCTTCTCTTCTCTCAGGTCCAGAGGGAACTCTTAGTTTAGTCCCTCAGCGACTTAGATCAACTGAGAAATGAAGAATTATATCGTCTAGTATGATGCGTGCTTACAGTATTACAGAGACTTGTATAGTTGTCATATGTATGTGTGGAAGTGCTTACCCCCAACCCCTCCCCAACAAAACATATGTTGTGCTTTTGTATGTACACATAAATGTGCATATAAAAGAGCATATCAGTTGTTTGCAAATCTATTCTTCCTCAGCGGAACTCAACTTTTAAATAGTCAATGCATTCTACCTAATTTTTTCACCCGTAGAATATACGATAAAATGCTGTGCGCATAGAAGAACTACTTGAACACCTTGAAGCCGATTTGTTGTACTTGTGGAAGAGTCTATGTTGAACAGAACTTTGTGGATATGTGATACAATAATATTTAACGGGTCCTTGGGGTTGTCAGAAAGAAGGGGTCCGATCCTCCAAATCAACGTGCTCCGAAATAGCCCCAAGTAGACAGCCAAAGATTCTAGGGGTGTCAACCTGCCAAATAAATTATTGTGCTATCAGATACTATTTTGAATGACATTGCATTAAATGGACTCAGTGATATGTCTAAACATTTCAATCAATATCAATAATTACAAATTGAAACACTAAAGACATTCATGGCATGAAGTTAAAGGTATCCAGAAAGCACCTTAAAAAAAAATTTAAGACAATTTAGTGCAATGAAATCTGTGTAAGTAGCTAGATGGTAAGTTTAGAAACAATTATGGTGCAAAAATGCAATGGATCTTGATGTGCTAAAGTGCAGTTCAGCATGAGCACAGAAATATGCAATATATCTACAATTTTCCGTGTTATCACAAAGAAAAATTATAACAAAGTACTACAAACCTCACGGAGATCTCCAACAAGTTGTCACTGCAGAGTTTGCAACCTAGTTCCATTTAGCTTAGCATCGGATCTTGAGAAGCCCCATCTTTGACTCTTTTGACACCACCTCTGGTATCATAAATATGGCATAGCCTAACAAGCAATTTTAAGTAGCAATCAATGGCATATGTTCTCCCATCACAGTCCCATTTAACACGTGGCCTGCATGCTTCCACTACTTCCAGAGCTGGTTCTGTCCAATTCAATGCACCATAACCAGTTCCATAGGCTAAAGCTCCAATAACCCTGCTCGCCATGCCTGAACTCTTTTGTTCAGGCAAAGGCAAGGACAACTGGAAGCAGCATTCTACCAGCATGGCAACTAATTCTTCTCTAACCAAGCTCTTAATGGTGATACTGTTGATGTCATCCTTTACTCTAGCATTTTCAAAGAGTAAAGCAATATCTGTCCCTGCAAGAGGTTTCTGACCTCAACGGACACTCTCCTTTGCAAACGATCAACACAAAGAACAGTATGGCAGATGCATGCCAAAGCATGCATTCAATGTGACTGTGCCCTCAAGTTCCTGAATCCTGGCCATAAGAAGCAGCATTTTAAACAGTGAACCCTACACCAATCAACAATGCCGCATCAAAAAAAATGGGTTATTGCATCCTCAATTCCATATAAGCATAGATGTTAAAGATAGGAGAACATGATACTTTTCAATCAGAACAAGTCTGGCTCAAAGCATTTTATTCTAGCAGAACACAAAAAAAAGGATTTCACAGCAAATTAAAGGTACCGTGATAATGCTAATTTGTGAATACTTATGAAAAAATAAACACAAAATTCGTTAAACTCAGACAACCTCGCCTCTATGTGGTCATCTAATACGACAAAAGAGTTCGCCAAGGCTTGCCAATCAGGTTTCATTGCCAAGTCGAAGTACAATACAAGAATGAACTGAGCTAACCTAATTAGCAGTTTCTAGAATCATCCCTAATCCCTAAGCTCTCCCCCGCTACCTCTAAAAAGGGTCCAGAAAAGCGGCCAGATTCCTAATGTTCAGGGGAACACAACTGTTGCCCTGGTATCTGTTCAATTTATTGTTCGATCATAGCAAAAGAATTCATACGTTTCAGTAGCACTCCATATATACGGAGGTCATGTGTTTACTACAGAAACAGATTCAAGCAACAGATATCAAGTTGAAAAGAAGACACCATATACCTGCATGCTTAGGTCAAGGATATGCAAACTAGTTACAAAGGCTCTAACTATGCTCTCGCGGGAAGAAGAATACTCCTGTCTCTCCCAAAGAGTAAGAATTACTATAATAGACGTGGAAGCCCACTCAGGCTTGCTTCCAGCAACATCAGCCAAGTATAACATATTAATCCCCACCTCAAATACCAAAGCAGGATCCAAAGATGATGCCAAAAATATAGCCAAATGTGACACAACATCCGACACGTGCGAGGACGCAACCCAGAGTTTTGGTAATTGAGAACCGGAGATTATCACTAAGCGAGTCAAATCGAGCGGAGGTTTCTTTATCGCTGCCGAGGGGGTAGGAGGGGATGGCGGCGAGGATTGCGACGGCGGATGAGGTCGAAGACGAGTTTTTTGGAGGCGACGATCTCTTCGACTGCCGATTTTGCAATGAAGGAGATGTCGCGTCCGGAGGTGGATTGTTGCAGAGCTTGGATCTGAGCAAAAAGTACGTCGATTGATAGTATTATGATTCAGAGCGAAAATGGAAATTCAGAACTTGAAACTGCGCAGAATGAATTCAACTGGAACGTCTGAGATTGAACTGGCGTCGCATGATTTTCAAGAGAAATTCAGAAGTTGAACTGGCGGCGCGTGAATTCAAGTGTTGATTAATCGCCGGCGAAACGTCGTGGTGGTTTTAGCTCTTCGAAGTTCCTGGTTTAAACTTAGGCTGGAGTAAGAAAACGCTACTTTATTTTGACCAGGTAAACTCGCATGTCTATGCAGCGTTAAGCGAATGTGGGGATTACTTAATTCTTTTTTATTTTTTAATTTTGATTTTTTTGGGTAATTGTGGTATTATTTGATCGCTACTTAAAGTGTATTGTGTTATATAAAATGATGATGGTTTAAATTTATATTCAAATTTAAATACAATTTTTATGTAATACAATTTTACAAACTCTATTCTAAGCCACTACTAACATTTGTTTCGAATCAATTTCAAATTCCAAATTACTATTATTTTCAAGGAGAAAACCACGGATAATTCCAGAAAATTTTGGTTATTACAAGTGCTGATTTTTTTAAATGCAAGCGCTAAATTAAACAAAAAAGAAAAACAATCAAATACATCTTTCATTATATTTGAATTTCACCATCTCAAAAACTAATGAAATACACAACTTAACATGGCAAAAAATCAAAAACTATTGTTAAAGTAAATAATTATTTACAGATGAACAAATCTCAGAGTAATACATCTTTATTGTAAACTGTTGGAACCTCAACCTGACAGCTAGAGCAGTCGCTTAATCCTCGACCTGAACAAAGATTATTAGTAGGTAGGTGCTCACTCGATGCGTGTACAAATTATAAATGAGATATAGTCTAATTTTTTTGTTTAAAATTTTGAACAAATATAAAATAAAAATTTTATTAAATTTTTATTTGAATGTATATGTTTAGTTGTATTCTATTTAATAGATTTATAAAAGACAAAGAAAAAAATGATAGATCATATTAAATCATATATTTGATAAAAATAAGTCAAACAATGGATGTAAAGAGAGGAGAGGGGGAAGAGAAATATAAAAAGAAAAATAACAATATTATGCTAAATAGAAGAGAGAGAAAAGAGGGAACAAATAAAAGATAGGAGAGATGAAACAAAATAAAATAAAATTCAAACTAAAGACACCAAAGATGATTATCAGATGGATCTAACACTTTGTAAATCGTATAGATTCTCCATATGCCCAGTTATTAACATTATTCATCATTTCCAATTAGTGGTGCCAAATTAGGTTGTGTTTGAATTGGGTCTATTGGATCAAGTTGAAAATGGATTGAATTTTAAATGGGTTCTAGAGAACGAATTTTAAATGGATTGGGTTGATAATAAATTGATATGGCTATTTAACGGATTCAATATAAAATAAAATATTTTTTTTCAATATAATTTTATATATCTTTCAACTAATTATTTATTATTTAATGGAGCAAATCAGTGCAATCCGAATCTGAATCTGATTACAAGTATCGACTACCAAATTCGATCCAAAATCCTATAGGATCTTTATTCATTATTCCGATTACGAATCCAAAATAAATTCAAGATCCGATAAAAAATATGATTATATCCACTCCGATTCCAATAAATAATACTAAAGAATTTATAATTAAATATTACCAACAAAATATATATATATATATATATAACAAAATTAGTGGCTAACAAAAGTTTTTCTGGTTGGACCAAAAAATAAATAATAAAAAATTCTTTATATATATAAATAAACATATACAAATATATATATTATATATAATAGAGATCTTTAATAACTATGCAGCATATTTAATTGTACATTTAATAACAATATATATTTAGAATTATATATAAATACGTTTATGTATAGTATATTTAGTAAAGATCTCTGATAACTATAGAGATTATTAGTTGTTCATTTAATGATAGTATATAATAGATATCTCTAATAACATATCCTATATGTGTTTATATATTGCGTATGTAATAGAGATCTTTAATATCTAGACTAATTAATTAGTATTCTATAAAAAAAAAAGCGCCACTTTATGTTACAAATAAAATTAAATAATGTAGAAAAATATTTTAGAATATGTATGAAAATTATACAATGTTTTGTTGGAAAAAAAAAGTACCTTAAAAAATAATGAATGGTATATTATTAATTACAATGACATATATATTGCATTTATTGAAGTATCTTTATTACAATTGTATTATATATAATGTACAAATTTAATAAACTATGTTATAAAATTTCGGATTCGAATCTTAAACGGATCGGGCTCATTGATTCTAAATCCAACCCATTTATTTCGAATTACGAATATTTGCTATCGGATCTGACCCATCGAATATTTTAATCTATCAAACATGCTAAAATTCGAATCGGATTCGGATTAAAATCCGCTCCATTGACAGCCCTAACACCTACATCAAAATGACAAAAGCCCATCTCAAGACTTTAAACGAATTATTTTTCGCGGCACTCGTTCAGTTGCGAAGTGGAAAATGCCGAATATATGTCATATTCATTGTTAACAATATTCTAATCTTGTGGAAAAATTTTCTACACATATCCTCTGATTTAAGTAATTATATTACGTAATTGACTCTTTAATTGCATTACAAGTGTCATCTCATTTGTGGGCTGGTTTTATAATTTGAGGGGCTTTAACTGCTTATTAGTTTTTATAGAAGTTGTTGAATGACTACTTAGTCTATCTTATTTAAAAGTTCAAACTTTAAATCATTACAAAAAGAGTCATCAATTTCTTTCTTTTTTACATATTAAGTCTTGCAAGTGTTTTTAATTGAGACAAAAGTGTCAAGAGGAGCGAGCGGCGCGTATTTTTGTTAATTTTGGATTTTCTAATACTTGCCGAGCACCAACCTCGGGACTACATGGGGGAATATGGCTTCTCTGGAATGAAGCACGCATTCAAGTGAGTGCTATTTCAGCCCCAATAAACATCGCCGAGATGAATTTTGGGAGGAAATGTGTTATCTAAACTCCAGCTTGAATCGGCCATGGCTCATTTGTGGCGATTTCAATGACAAGTGAGAAGAGAGGTGGTAGGCCGGCACACTGGTCTCGCTACTCGCGAATGTTACACGGTACGAACGGATGTGGACTACTTGACCTTGGTGCACAAGGACCAAGGCTCACTTGGACCAACAAGTCTCGCTACTTGCGAATGTTCAAGAGCGGCTTGATCGAGTCTTGGCGAACTCGGAATGGAGAATTAAGTTTCCGGAGGCACTAATAATCAATCTCTTTAGAACGCATTCGAATCATTGCCCCGTTCTAACTTTGTGAATTGGCATGGAGACGCCGATCATGAATAAACCGTTTTGGTTCGAACTTGCGTAGACGATGCACCCAGAATGTGCTTCGGCCGTTGCTACTGCTTGGGGTGATAGACGTGATATTCTGGACTCCTTAGCCAATGTGCCACGGATCATTAGGATGTGGAATAGGAACACCTTCGGCAATATCTTCCGCAGGAAAAAAGAATTATGGAACAAAATTTATGGGATTGTAAAAGTCTTGGCAATAAAAGATAATTCCTTTCTTGTTGACCTTGAGGGAAAACAAATTCAAGAATTCAACCAAGTCTTGCATCAAGAGGAAATTTTATGGTTTCAAAAATCTAGAATTCAGTCACTGTCGGCGGGAGATAAAGATACTCGTTTCTTTCACCTCACTACACTTTGCCGTCGGAGGAGAAATAAATTTAATGTTCTCAAAATTGATGGTAATTGGGAGTCGGAACAGGATATTATCAAGCATCATGTTGCCAATTTCTTTGGGAATTAATTTGTTTAGGAAAGAATTGGATCATGATGTGGGTGGCCTTAGCTACGAGTCCACTCCAAAGACAATTACCCATGGAAACCTTCAGACTCTTGGAGAGTACGCCTGCATAAGAGGAGATTGGTGCAGTTTTTCAGGCCATGCATCCTTACAAAGAGTCGGGTCCCGTGGATGCCCGGCATTCTTTTACCAAAAGTATTGGGATATACTTGGGAGCTCAGTCTCGGATTTTATCCGGGAGTGCTTCGCTATCGGAAAAGTCCCGGAGGCCATAGGGGACGCCTTTTGTGTACTCATTCCTAAGAAACAAAGTCCAGCACTAGTGTCGGGTTTTCGACCTATTGCTTTATGTAATGTGATCCTAAAATCCATCATTAAGTTGATGGTTATGTGGTTGAAAGGTTTCATGAATGAGCCCATAAGCCCCACGCAAAGCAATTTTATTCCGGTACGAGGGACACACGACAACATATTGGTTGTTCAAGAGCCTTTTCATACGGTAAAGAGATCAAAAAGCAAAACTGGGGGTATTTTGATTAAACTTGACATTGAGAAAGCATGCGACAGTTTTTGATGGGAATTCATACAGCAAACTCTTGCCTTTTTTAACGTTCCCTCAGCTATACAATTGATATATAATAAACCCATATTGATGGATTAAGTTGACCCCATTACATTATTTCTGTGGCCCAATCACTGGTAAATAATCATACATCTATGTCAAAATGACAAAACCTATCTCAAGACTTTAAACTAATTATTTTCGCGACACTCGTTCAGTTGCGAAGTGGAAAAGGCTGAATAAACGTCATATTCATTGTTAACAATATTCTAATCTTGTAGAAAATTTTTCTACAAATATCATCTCGTTTAAATAATTATATTACATAATTAATTCTTTAATTGCATTACGTATAATTTGATGGACTTTAACTGCTTATTAGTTTTTATAGAAGTTGTTGAATGGCTACCTTATTTAAAAATTTAAACTTTAACATGTTACAAAGAAGAGTTATCAAATTCTTCTTTTTTATATATCAAGTCTTGCACGTAATTTTTTTTTTATAAATTGCACCCCCCCCCCCCCACCCCATAAATGTAACACACACCTCTCATGCCGTGTGAAAAACATAGAGTGTGAAGTTTGCAAGAATTAATACCTTCAAGTGTCGGGTGGAGAGACTCGAATGCATAATTTTTACCTATTTTAATATTATACTTAATAATCATCTTATCTAAAAATTTAAATTATTAGAGAAAACAATCCATAAAAATTTATTATCACTGACATAGGCCTATTTTGTTTCAGACTTTTGATATGACCCGATAGGGCTGTCAATGGAGCGGATTTTAATCCGAATCCGATCCGAGTCCGATCCGAATTTTAGTATATTCGACCGATTAAAATATTCGATGGGACAGATCCGATAGCAAATATCCGTAATCCGAAATAAATAGGTTGGATTTGGATTCAATGAGTCCGATCCGTTAAAGATCCGAATCCGAATTTTTATATTATATTTTATTAAATTTATACATTATATATAATACAATAGTAATAAAGATACTTTAATGTAATATATATGTCATTGTAATTAATAATATATTATTTATTAATTTTTAAGGTACTTTTTTTTTAACAAAACATTATATAGTTTTCATACATATTCTAAAATATTTTTCTACATTATTTAATTTTATTTTTAACATAAAGAGGCATTTTTTTTATAGAATACTAATTAATTAGTCTATATATTAAAGATCTCTATTACATACACCATATATATACACATATAGGATATGTTATTAGAGATATCTATTATATACTATCATTAAATGAACAACTAATAATCTCTATAGTTATTAGAGATCTTTACTAAATATATTATACATAAACGTATTTATATATAATTCTAAATATATATTGTCATTAAATGAAAAATTAAATATGGTGCATAATTATTAAAGATCTCTTATATATATAATATATTTTTACACGTTTATATATTTATATATTAAAGAATTTTTTATTATTTATTTTTTGGTTCAAGCATAAAAAAATTTTGTCATATCGGATCGGATCGGATTTTTTTATCGGATCTCGGATTTATTCCGGATTCGGATTCGGATTCGGAATAAAGACTAAAGATCCTATATGATTTCGGGTCGGATTCGGTAGTCGGTCCTTGTAATCGGATTCGGATCCAGATTGCACTGATTTGCTCCAGATCCGATCCATTGACAGCCCTATGACCCGAGTCGGCTCAATTTTAAATCACTACTTATAAATAATCTGTATTATCCTATGGGCTGGGTTATGATTGATCGATTTCATAGGCCCATTCTCAAATATTTACCAGAATGTCTGATCCATTAGCCGTGCATATGTGAACTTAGTTGACCCAATTACAAATCACCAACTTAAAACTAATGCTCTTTAGTTTGATGAACTCGATTTTAGATGGCCTCGTAATACTTTATTGTAACATGTGCGAAGATTACAATAGTTTTGAATTTTATGTTGTATAATTGTACAGTTTTAGAATTATCCAAAAGAATACAACACTTATCCAATAAGATATGCTGCATTTTAGTTCAAATCAAATATTTTTTTTTAATTTATAGTGGTTTGTTTATAATTTTATATAGAACAAATTATATCTACACACTTTAGGAATGGTTTAGTTACATATTAGCCACTTTTATTTTAAAAATTACAAATACCCATTGAGATATATGTTAGCTTAACTAAATTTTTCATTCATCAATATGGATATAATTACGAATTGTACTTATATTGTTTTCAATGGGATCTTGTAAGCTTATTTGATTTAACATTTTCAAATTTCTTACTTGAGATCCCCCCAACATCAACGCCCCAAAGAGTTTGTTATAAGTCATTTTCGTGAAATGATACCCAAAACAGTTTTTTATAAAGTCATTTTTGCGAATTGATATTCAAGCTGCTTGTGGATTCGTGGCTCAAAATACAAATCATATAGTTGAGAGAGTTTGTTATAGATTGTTAAATGTCTCACATCGATAAAATACACTGACGTGGTGTAGTTTACGATGACTTGAAAAATCTTATCCTCATGAGCTAGTTTTTTAGGGTGAGTTAAACTCAATTCCATTTTTTTCAATATGGTATCAGAGTAGGCAAAATTTCTACATTTAAATCTTATTCATCCACAAATGTTCCATTCCTGCAAACTTCATGCTACAGGTGTCCCACATGTATTAGGCTTTGGGCATTGGAGGGGTGTGTGTTAAATGTCTTATATCAATAAACATGTATTTGGCTTTGGGCATTGGAGGGGTGTGTGTTAAATGTTTCATATCAATAAAATACAATGACGTTGTATAGTTTATAATAGAGGAGAAATGCAGGCAACCCACTTGTGGTGCGTCTAATGAATGCGGATAATTCTATGATAAAAAAAAATTCATTAAAAATCCTATCTAATTTTTAATTAACATAAGAAACCCTAGTGTGTATCACTCCCTTGTAATGTGTGTATCACACCCTTATAACGTGGGATTGATAGTCTTTTGACAATGTGAAATTACACTTGTACCCCTTTAAAAAAACCACTCCCTCCACCGATCCCCAAACAGCCGGCTCCCCCACCCGCACCCTCTTCTTTTTCTTTCCTTCACCTTCAGCCCCAGCCGCCGCCGCTCTCCCTCTCCTCCACCCCCACTTTTCTTTTTCTTCTTCTTACTGCTACCGCTGCTTCCTCCACACCTCCTTCATCCACAATACAGAGCAGCCCATAACTAAGCGAAGCCCACTTTTCTCAATGTAATTCCAAAGAACAAATATAAATTTCAAGTGTAATTAAAAAAAGTCCCAAAACATTGAAATCTCAGAGAAAAAATTCCCAGTCCAAAGAGGTACCCATTTAATGTATTTATCCAAGTGCGATAGCCCACATTAATAATCAGTTAAGTGTAGCCCATAAGCGATGCAGCACAAGCCCGGCCCGCTTCAGTGCAATTATTCTCGTGAGCAAAGAATTGTTTCAGTCCATATAAGTACACATTTGTAAAACCCATCCATGGTAGCCCACGCAAACAAGGGCAAGAGATTAGCTCTAATACTATTTCTCACAGAACTAATTTTTTAAGAAAAAACTATGTTCTTAATTTAATGGTTATATGTAGGGGTGGCAAAATGGGCTCTTAACCCATGCATTGAACCCAATCCAGCTAATTTTGGGCTGGGTTTAAAAAATTAAATGGGTTGGGTTGGTTCAGTGACCAACTGGGTTGAAATTACATTAAATTCATATTGGTTTAAGATGGGTCCAACTGGGTTTGGAATTGGATATGAATGTTTGACCCAAAACTAAATTTCCAATTTTCGATTAACCAAATTTTCTAAAAAACCTAGTAACTGATTCTTCTGATCTCACGCCACTCTCTGTTATGGGTTTTTTAGTAGACATCCTGAAACTAATTTCCTTTAGTGCCTGTTTCCCTGTTTTTTAATAACAAATTTTATTAAATTAATGCTCCTTTTATACTAATATATTATTAATAAAAAATCTTATATAGGATAGAATACATTTCATAAGATTACATCAACGATTCAAATCAAGCACAACTTAACTCACACAACTATTACATTACCATCAACATCAATGATCCAAATCAATTACAACTCGTGATAAAAAAAACTTAATTAATTCAAATTAGGTTTTTTTTTTAATATTAGAAAACTTTATTGGAGATGATACCTAATTTTATCTTGGGACCAAATCGATTGCTCTGGAATATCTAAAATTCGATTTAGATAACAAAGTACCATAATAAATTAACAAGTTTGAGATCACAATATATATATATATATATATATTTTTAACTGTTGTCACAATTTTCTTGAAGCGTTAAGCGCTATTCCTTTTGTCTCTCTAGTAGGGTTGTCAATGGAGCTGATTTTAATCTGAATTCGATCCGAATTTTAACATATTTGATTATTTAAAATATTTGATGGATTAGATACGATAATACATATCTATAATCTGAAATAAATGGATTAGATGTGGAATCCGAATTCGAATTTTTATAATATATTTTATTAAATTAATATATTATATATAATAGTAATAAAGATACTTTAATATAATATAATATATATGCCATTTTAATTAATAATATAATATTTATTATTTTTCAAGGGATTTTTTTAACAAAACATTGTATACTTTTCATACATAAAAAAAAAAAAAAGGAAAGGGAGGAGGGAGAACGAAAAAAAGAGTGAAGAGAAAAAACATTATTTCTCAAAGAAAAAAGAAGAGGTTTTGCAGTGCAGTATCTTGAGCACATTCAGTGGCATAAAAAAAAATTCCTTCGTAGACTACCGAAATCAGCTCGTACGAAAGATGTGAATTTTATATGAAGCATTCTATCAAGCAGGTTATCAAAAGAGAGAGGGAGCAAGAGAACCAGCAAATTAAGAATGCGAATTCACCTAACAAAAAAAAAAGGGGGGGGAGAAAAGGAAAATCCCAAGCTGAACTTGTTTTCTCGTATGCTGGCTGTGCTCTGTTATTCATGAGGAAACAGGTGCTTTTAAGTTTTATAGAGAGAGAAAGCAGTTGCAAGAAGATTTCAAATTCATTCAGGCCTTATCAAAAAATTAAGTCCTAATTGAGATTGGTCAATCATCTCTGGTTATTAAATCAAACTTAATCTCCATGTCATGCCGTGAAGGCATCTTAAGAATCCGCAAAAAAAAAAAATTAATAAAAAAAAAAAAAAGGATTTTCTCACGAAATTTGATTTGGAAAAGAGAGTTTGGAATTTGATATACTGCTGGCCAACAATTCGCTGGCTTCGGATAAACATGCCAGAGTTTGCATAGAGTCAAAATTAATTACTCATTAGAAATGTACGTGCTGGCAAGGAAATTGGGTTAGCTCTCCTTTCTTCAAACTCTATTAAGGTGTGGGCCCATGTGTCTCTTTGCCTCTACAAAACAATAATGGAGACGAAAAAAAAAAAAGTCAGGCTACTTGATGACTTGGTGGGCTGAATTGTCGATGGAACTTCATGATTTGATGCATTAGGAATTTAGGACTTCTTACTGACTTAATAGGCCAATTTTCACGGGCAAGAGAAGACCTCACAATTGTTTTGTCAATTTGGGCCGAATTTCATGGGCAATGGAAAATCTTGTAATTATGTTACCAAATCATGGGCCAATTTTCTGTTTTTTACAAGTTTAGAATTGAGGTCCAAATAGATTCAAGTGAAGAAATTAATGGGCTTAGTTTCTTAAAAGTTCATAAGTATTTCTTTAACGAAAAAAAAAATTGAGAAAAAAAGCTCAAATACTTCAAGTCCCGCCTCACGCAAATATTTGGCATGTTTGTCGCCGAGAAGTAGGGGGCATTTGTTGACGATTAAATTTCGTCCAATCAAAAAATTGACAATTATAAATTAAAATATTACATATTAATTAAATTTTATATTTATAATTTGGAATTTCATAAATTTAATTCCAATATTAAATAGTTAATTTTAATTAATATTTTAATATTTATTTTACCGACGAGTAAGAGGTCGCCAAGTGTCAATATGAGGTGTTCTGACCAATAAAATCAAGTCTTGCAGTCCGAATGCCCAAAACCAATCAAATAATGACAAGTGACGCATTTGATTGCATGGACCAATCAAATAATGACACGTAAATGGTATTTTTTCTCTTTAAAAAAATAATTTATATTAAAGAGATAAATATGAAAGAAGTTGCTAGCAATCTGAAGACCCTGCATAAACACCTATAAATAGAGGTCATTTGGAGCTCAAAAGGGATCAATCAAGAAGTTTTCAAGAGCAAAAGAAGCCAAGAAGATTCCGAAATTCTCTCAAGGCAAGCTCAAGAAGATTCGTGAAGATCAAAGGTGAAATTCCCGACGTTCTTTGCGAAAGTTATCAAATCAAGGTGTTCAATCCGCGATCACGGTGTTAGCCCCGCATTTTGGCGTTTCTCCCAACTCAAATCCACGGTGATTGCGGCGACGTTCAAAACGTTCTTCGCAGAAATCATCCAAATAAGGCATTTGATCTGCAGTCAAAGTGTTAGACCAGCAAATAGGCATTTTTTTCTTCAAGTCAAATCCACGGTGTTCTTTACGGTGTTCATCGAAGTTTTTAACGTTTGATTCGTGATCAAGCTATTCAGCCCACGAAATGCGTTATTGGAAAATCAAATCAAAATTAGAGAAAAGAATGAGGGGATTAATCTTTTAGGAATTATTTTCCACTAAATTATATTCTTTTCAAATATTTGTTACATACATTTCTCGATTTGTAATTTGTATTTACAAAATACGAAATTTTGTGTGAACAGATATATTTCGGGCTTTGCCATATTCCTTGGTTCTTCTTTAATCAGCTGGAGAGCAAAGAAACAACCTCTTCAACTGAATACCGTGCCCTCGCTTCAACTGCATGTGAACTTCAGTGGTTGTATTACTTGCTCCAGGATTTACATGTTTCTCACGATCAACCCACGCTTCTCTATTGTGACAACAAATCTGCTATACAGATTGCTAATAATCCTACGTTTCATGAGCGTACGAAGCATATCGAGCTCGATTGCCATCTCATTCGTGAAGAACTGCATAATGGTCTCATTTCTAATCAGTCTTGTTCTTCTGCTCAGTTGGCTGAAATTTGCACAAAGCCACTTGGGCTTGAACCTTTCTACGACATTGTTTCCAAGCTGAGCATGGTGAATATCCATTGTCCAGCTTGCCCAGGTGGGCCCCCGGTATTAACAGATATTAAGCAGTTTATTAGTTAAAGATATTGTTTCTTCTATTAGCCACGTGAACTCTAGCTTAGCTGTACTAGTAGAGGAATTAGATAGCATTTAGTTTCTTTTCAAGTTTCTAGAGCTTGCATATACATACCCAATTTGTTGACCTCTATAACTGTTTTTGATTCTTTTGTGAATGAAAATCTCCAAGTTCTCACAGACACTGATGGTAGTGTTACGAAACGTGGCTACTCAATAGGAGCGGGGGGCCTCCTTCGTGATCACAAAGGGCAATGGGTGGTCGGGTTCTTCTTGAAGTTGAAACAGGCGTCGGTCATTATTGCAGAGCTTATGGGTCTAAGAGAAGGGCTGAGGATCGCGTGGGACAAGGGGGTTGAAAAACTTGAAGTTGAGATAGATTCTAGTGTTGTAGTCAAACTCATCCTTGAAGCGGACACAGAGGAACATCCACTGGGCAATTTAATTGAGGATTGCTGGGCATTGTTGAGAACCGTGGACGACAACACTGAAACATACCTATAGAGAAAACAATGTTGCTACCGACTACTGGGCCAAAATAGCGCATGCCGCATACTACGTGTTCAAAGTTAACTATGTGGGATTGCCCTCCAAGTGAGGTGGT
This sequence comes from Petrea volubilis, assembly GCA_026212405.1. Lineage (NCBI taxonomy): Eukaryota > Viridiplantae > Streptophyta > Magnoliopsida > Lamiales > Verbenaceae > Petrea > Petrea volubilis. The sequence continues at coordinate 932,300 of CM047872.1, forward strand.
CCTTTCTCTTTCATGTGATGAACTGGCTTAGTTTGTAGCCAGCCTTCGTTTACCCAAAAAAAAAAAAAAAAAAAAAATGATTGAATATACACACACACACATGCATGCAAAATGTTAAAACAATACAAACAGGGTTTATAATGGATGATTATATACACAATTGATATGAATCTATTTATTTCATATATTTATATATAATTGACGTTGTTTTTTTTTTTGGTCTAAGCCATGCGGTTCTGATTCATTGTCCGACTAATTCAGATCGGGTACTGCAGATGCCCATTATGGGGGCGACCTCCCAACCTAGTTGCTCCATTCACAACTCCAGAGTTGAATCCTGAACGTTGCTTAAGGGATCTAGCTCGTCATCCCACTAGACCAACTGGTAGTTGGTTTATTGTTGTCATTGTATAGACATATATAGATAAAATTTGGATATGCATATGGTCAAAAAAATCAAGCTAAATTCACATGCAAAGATTAACATGAATTTGGGCCAATATCAAAGAAAATTTAAAATAGTAATTAAGATAATGAGTTTAATCACTTATATATAATAGTTGATGACAAAAATGTTTTAAGTCATTCACAAAACATTACGCAAATACAACTACATGAAAATCAAAAGAATAAACCACAAATAAACATATTTAAAAAAACAACCATAAATTAACCACCATAATTTGGTGTATTTCTTCATTAGGGATTTCGTCACCTTTCTCCTCTTAATTCCATGGAATTTGGTCATGATGTATCAATCTATAGATGAGAGAATTTTAGGGGGTAAAGCAATATAAAAAACCCTAATTGGTGATTAGTTTTTTTAGTGAGAATGGTGCGTTAATTTAAAAAAAATGCAAAATGCCCTTGAAAAAACGTCCATACATCACGTGTGTAAAAATGGACGCAATATTCACTCAAATTCCATTGAAAACATGCTAAGGGGGGTATTCACTTACAACTTAAAAAGGTTATGGAGTGACGTGGCTCAAATACAAAAGTTAATAGGTGAAGTGCAATCAACCCAAAATATTGGATGGTTTAACGTAATTACCCAAATAATTATACTGCTATTATCATATACTTAAATTTGTACCAAAAATTTAGATTCTTAATTTAATAATTTATGTGCGAAGCAAATAATTTCATTTTATTTTTAATATAAATAATACACGTTATTAATACCATTACTTGCAAAATAATTAAATATTTTAAAAACAAAAACTTAGAAAAAAAAAAATCTAAGAGTGCCAAGTTCAAGACCATTTTAGGCCACACATGCATTGGACTTTGCAACATTTCATCACGAATATTCGGAGCTTGATGACTAACTTAGCGGATGAAGTCTAAAGTTAGTCTGCATATTGATCGTGGGTCCCTTTCAGAGGTTTTATGATGTGTGCTACGACTGTAATGGTTCCATTTATCCATGTAACTTATTATGCAAATTAAAGAAAGTCTACGTCTCCAATTACAGCCCATAATCCGTGTAACTCAGTCCAAATACCCTAAGGGCATTTTTGATTTTGCATTTGACATTGGAGAAGGTTTGGTTGATACAGCTGCTAAGGTAGTTTGGGAGTTTGATTTTTCAAGTTTGATTTGTAGTAGTACATTGGAGAAATAGTAATCATCAATATCATTCCCATCATTTGATTTGTGATACATTGTGATACTATGCACCAAATGACTAAAGTACTCTTCATTTAAAAATTTGGATGGCATGTGGGACCTACAAAAATTCACTATTCAGGGATAAAATAGTATTTTCATAACCAATATACATCAATATCCAACTTCCCATCCCCAATCTCACCCCCATGGGTGAGATTCCAAGATCTGGTAATATCATGTAATACCACGGGCCGGGAGGAGTTGAGGGAGGCCCGCACAATCCAGTCTTCCAAATCAAACGAATATTGAAGGTGATTGGGAAGTGATAATACGTTGTATTATTTGAAATCAAAAATGCCCTAATGTTATGCCCGGGGCTGTCAATGGAGCGGATTTTGATCCGAATCCGATCCGAACTGAACTTTAGCATATTTTATCGATTAAAATATTCGATGGGTCAGATCCGATAGTAAATATCTGTAATCCGAAATAAATTGGTTGGATTTGGAATCAATGAGTCCGATCCGTTAAAGATCCGAATCCGAATTTTTATAATATATTTTATTAAATTCATACATTATATATAATATAATAATAATAAAGATACTTCAATAAAATATAATATATATATATATGTCATTGTAATTAATAATTTACTATTTATTATTTTTAAGGTATTTTTTTTAACAAAACATTGTATAGTTTTCATATATATTCTAAAATATTTTTTTACATTATTTAATTTTATTTTTAACACATATGGGCGTTTTTTTTTATAGAATACTAATTAATTACTCTAGATATTAAAGATCTCTATTATATACACAATATATATACACATATAGGATATGTTATTAGAGATATCTATTATATACTATCATTAAATGAACAACTAATAATCTCTATAGTTATTAGAGATCTTTACTAAATATGCTATACATAAACGTATCTATATATAATTCTAAATATATATTGTCATTAAATGACCAATTAAATATGGTGCATAGTTATTAAAGATCTCTATTATATATAATATATTTATACACATTTATATAAATATATATAAAAGAATTATTTATTATTTATTTTTTCATCCAAGTATAAAAAACTTTTGTTAGCCACTAATTTTGTTATATATATTTTATTGGTAATATTTGATTATAAATTATTTAATATTATTTATTGTAATCGGATCGGATCGGATTTATTCTGGATTCAGATTCTGATTCGGAATAATGAACAAAGATTCTATTGGATTTCGGGTCGGATTCGATAGCCGGTACTTTTAAGTGGATTCGGATTCGGATTGTACTGATTCGCTCCGGATCCAATCCATGGACAACCCTAGTTATGTCCAGAGAAAATAGTAAATACCAGCCCATAATATGTGCAGCTGAACCTGGCCCAATCCTCATGAATATTGTCATGATAGTAATTAGGGTTGCCAATCGGTTGGATTTGAACCAAATCAGAAAAATCTGAAACCAATTAACTTTTTCAATATCCTAATATAAGAGATTTTATATTCATTTATATAAAGGGCAAATCCAATAATAATCCAACACGATAACAACTTAAAAAGATTGAAGTTTTAAAATCAAGTAACCCTCATGTAAGAAACAAAATTCAATAAAGAAAAACATATTATAGAAGTGTAAAAATTATACATTATTTTGTAAAAAAAAAAAAAAGAACATTAGAAAATAAATAATAGAATATTTTGTTAATTATCATGGCATATATTACATTCAATTTAAGTGTCTTTGCTATTATTATACACATATTGCTATCAATTTAATAAATATCCTATTACCTTCATATTAAAAACTTTAACTGATCCAACTGTTTTATTTCACATGTGATTAACTTATTTAGGATTACTGGATTTCACAATCGGATCTAATCTGTCGGATATTTTGATTGGTCATATTTGCTAAAATTCGAATCGGCCTCATAGGATTCGGATTGAAGTCCACTTCATTCACGGCCTTAATTTTGTAATGGGAAATAAATGAAAGGTTTGGGTTGGGCCAAAATCAGCAAATGGCTCACAAAATATACCAAGTGCCCAAGTAACTGGCAATAAAACCAGCACATCAAATCCATACACCATTTACAGCCCATAAGGAGTAGGAGAAATGAACTCATGCCCTTTCGCCCATTGGATGATAAATTGAAATAATATTTACTTCCCTAAGAGATCTCAACAGATTACCGTTACCCACTTACCCACTAATAAAAAAACACATAATTACACTTTAAGTGTTTTCCTGCAATTACAAACGCTCACCAAGTCAGGAAACGAAAATAGCTTGCCATGAAACCGGTGGGTTCTCTTGACCAAGCCATTGCCTATGAGTCGCCGGCTCATTCTTCAATAGGCAAGTGATCATAGCCCTAACTTTTCCCACTACTTAGGAGTTTATGGTTTCATGTTCTATTTCACTTCCCGATGGGAGTTCTCTTCACTCTTCCCTCACGGTACTACTTTGCCTGCTCCATCTCTTCTATCAGAACAACCTCTCATTGTACATTAACAATGCCACCTGAACAAATACAAAATAAAGATTCAATACAGCCATGAAATTTGCTTATCACTTCTGACTACATTAAATAATGAACATCATATATGAAACGCCATTGATAATAGATATCAAAGTAGCAATGGTGAAATTCTGCATAACACCATGGAAATCCTAAAGAATGCCCGCTTCGTGCATAATGTTGGTCTACAATGACTTATGGGAATCTCAGATGATTAATGTTTAGGGAGCATATCACAACAATTAAAACACACATACACTTATGTATGTCTGTCCATGTGAAAATTAAATTGAACTTTAACAGTATTATATCCATCCAATTTTACAAGAAGATATTAAAGACCTTAGCAATAACATCACATATTGTAGTCCCAAGTATCAGAATATACACATAATAGGAACGCAACCACATGCCTCTAATTCAACTCAATCACTACAGTGCGAGGCAATTCTACACAACCTATACGATTATTCCTTCAATCTGCATATGGTTATACTTTCAATCCTCTGTAAACTTGTAGACTTTAAAGGAAAAGTTTGTGATTTATAAGGATATTAATGAACTGTATGATGTAAATGAGTCCAAAAACAAAACAAAAAAAAGAATTATCACAAATAACATGCTCAAATTCCTCCTTCATGAGAACTCATGTACTGTGTATCTTTTCAGCAATCTCATCAATATGGAGCATCAACGTAAGTGAAAGTAAATCATCTCACGTGTCAGATCGTGATTTTAGGCGTTACATTCCATTGTTCATTTTCTGGACAGTAAGTAATTTGATCATGTTAGAGTAGTGTCTAGCAAGCCAATATATTTTAACTTGTTAATTACTCTTTGTATCAAACAATCTATTTGATTAAATAATAAATTGAAAGTTTCACACTTTATGGCCATCTTCATCACATAGCATTAGTTATATTATTTATATTTAATGTATGTGGTTGAATCTCCATAATCACATTTAAGCTATGGGACTTGGCTTCGCATAGAGATGGAAGTATTGAAACAAGTCTCTAAGGCGTGATCAAAATCACTCCAAGTCATTGAATCTAATAGAGACTGGGGTATTGACATGACTCACTAAAAAACTTGCATTTATGACGTATCTCAAATGGGAGGATGTCTTGTTTCATGGACACCGAGTATAGTGACACTCGTATGTATAAATGGGTACTCATTAGGGAATGAGTTCACTGAGGATCCCACATGGAAATTCCTAAATGGGAATAAAAGAATTAGGAAAGTTTCCAAGCTTATGACATGCTTTAACTAGTCCTTAGACTTGAGATTTCATAGTAGTCTTGTATATGGACATTTATACTTTGATATAGGTGTCGACTCCATGGTGATTCTTAGTACTCCTATATTGGGTATAGGTCTCCCATATATGGAGACTAGTGAAAGTCAATAAAGGATTCGTTGCTCGCCTAGTTGAGCGAGTGGGTTTTTCATATATTTTATGGTAATTAGTCCACTTAAATCCTTGCGTAAGGTGGAGGACAATGATTAGAAAATGAGTTTTCTAAGTCAATTGTCAAATGGACTACTTAAATAGAATTATGAGAATTGAGATTAATAGAATTTCCCCAATCCCATGTCCCAAACCTCAATCGAAAAACTAGACAACGAAGGGACCGTATTTGTACGGTAAGTCATAAGTAGAAAGGTTCGCGCTAATACTTCACCTATTGGCTAGGTATTCGTGGGCTTGTTGCAAGACATTGACCACAATGGATGGGGACCATTAATTAGAAAGGGTTCTAATAAAATGGTGATTGATTAAATGAGTTTAATTAATCATAGATAATTTTATTATCTAAAATATTGCTTTGATTGCAAGCCCGTCGCTAATCGATTGGTGAACTTAAGGGTTCACACACAATAGTTGATCAAACACCTAAGTATATGAATTGATTAATAGTGATTAATCAAATTGAATTGATTAATGAGATCAATTGAATTGAGGGCTAATTCAATTGACCTATCTCATTAAATTGGTGGATATGAATCAAATTGGGAAATTGATTTGGAAATTAATTGATTAAGAATCAATTAATGAAATTAATTTAAAATTAGATTTCAATTGATTTATTATTTGAAATAAGTTTTCGATTTAGGACTGAATTGAAATTGGATTTTAATTTAAGAACTAAATTGAAATAAGATTTCAATTAAGGATCACATTAAAATATGATTTTAATTTGGAGATTAAATTGAAATTATAATTAAATTAAATATGAATTAATTTAATATTTTAATTTAATTCTAGAATTTTAATTTGACTATAAGACCATGAGATAAATCTTATAATTAAAAGATAAATTCTAAAGAGATATCAAGAAAGATGGAGATTGGAGAAAAATATTATGAGTCATAATTGGACTCTACGATTGGCCTTGACTTGGCCGGATCAAGAGGGTATATATACCCCATAGGCCATGGCCGAGAG